>JAJOOS010007095.1:0-34298 GCA_029582725.1 Solanum chiquidenum
AGTCTTAAGAGTGATGCTTAGTCACATATACAACTGTCACTAAAAGGTGCTGCCCCAAATTATTGTGTG
Source organism: Solanum chiquidenum (assembly GCA_029582725.1). Lineage (NCBI taxonomy): Eukaryota > Viridiplantae > Streptophyta > Magnoliopsida > Solanales > Solanaceae > Solanum > Solanum chiquidenum. Next base: position 70 of record JAJOOS010007095.1, read on the forward strand.
CTGCCCAAAATGTATACATATACACCTATATGTATATAATTGATACCAACACTTTCAATTCATATGAAATTTTAATTAGAAAAATTACGTAACTACCCCCATACAATACCTTAAATTACGAGCACAATTTATTTTAAGCAAGGTTGCAAATATCACAAAATTTCAAGTTCCCAAAATAAGAGTAAAACATATTGTAGTAGTTGGTCTAGTATTTTAGGGGTTTTACAACTCTCTCCCCTTTAAATAAATTTTGTCTCGAAATTTACCTTACACGTCCCGAAATAAGTGCGGATATGGGGTGTTCATGTCTTCTTCTCTTTCCCAGGTAGCTTCTTTTCCAGAATGGTTCCTCCAAAGTACCTTTACTAAGGGGATTCTCTTGTTCCTAAGTTGCTTTACTTCTCGAGCTTGAATTAGAATAGGTTATTCATTATACGTCAAGTCAGGATTAACCTCAATAGATTCAACTGGAAGAACATGAGATGGATCAGAACGATATCTTCTGAGCATAGAAACATGGAAGACATTGTGGATCTTGTCTAACTCAGGTGGCAATGCCAATTTATATGCAACTGGTCCAACCCTTTCAAGTATCTCATAAGGTCCAATAAATCGGGGACTAAGTTTTCCTTTCTGGCCAAATCTCATAATCTTTTTCCATGGAGACACCTTTAAGAATACTTTATCTCCAACTTGGTATTCAATATCATGCCTTTTAAGATCAGCGTACGACTTTTGTCTATCCGAAGAAATCTTTAGACGATCTTTGATAATTTTTACCTTGTCCTCTGTTTCTTGCACAATTTTAGGACCAATAAGCTTTCTTTCACCAATTTCACTCCAACAAAGAGGGGTTTTCTTCCGTATAAGGCTTCATAGGGAGGCATTCCAATAGTCGATTGGTAGCTATTATTGTAAGCAAATTCTATCAAAGCCAAGTGTTTGTCCCAACTACCTTCAAACTCCATAATGCAAGCTCGAAGCATATCCTCCAAAATTTGTATCAAACTTTCCGACTGGCCGTCAGTTTGAGAATGGAACGAAGTGCTAAACCTCAACTTAGTATCCAAAACTTCTTGCAAGCTACCCCAAAATCTAAATGTAAACCTTGGGTCCCGGTTTGATACAATAGACACAGGGATCCCATGTAGTCTTACAATCTCATTAATATACAACTCGGCTAAACGCTCAAGTGAGTAATCCATCCTGATTGCTAAGAAGTGAGCACTCTTGGTTAGCCTGTCCACCATCACCCATATTGCATCATGATTTCTCTGAGTGCGAGGAAGTCCAGAAACAAAGTCCATAGTTATTCTCTCCCATTTCCATTCCGGCATCGACAAGGGTTGTAGTAGCTCCTTTTGAGTACCCAAGTACTTTAAGCTCTTGTGATCAGTGAAGATATGATATTTCTCTCCATATAAATAATGCCGCCATATTTTTAAAGCAAAAACTATAGCAGCAAGTTCAAGATCATGAGTAGGATAATTCAATTCATGCGGTTTTAATTTCCGAGAGGCATAAGAAATTACCTTCCCTTCTTGCATTAAAACGCATCCGAGACCATTGTGAGAAGCATCACTGTATACTACATACTCTTCCCTTCAATTGGTAGAGTAAGTATAGGTGCTTGAGTCAACAAGGATTTGAGAGTACAATTGATTATCATCCAGGTAAAGCCAATGTGGTTGCAGATGCCTTAAGTTGGAAATCCTTCGCAAGCATTTCTTTGAGTCCTTTACCCTTGTTCCTTGAGTTAAGATCCATGAATGTTTGTTTTACACTTGATTCAAATGGTTCAGCTATTGCTAATTTACAAGTAAAGCCAATATTACTTGAACAGGTGAAAGAAGCACAAATGTTAGATGAGAAACTTGTAAAATTGACCAGAGAAGTTCAAAGTGGGGAAAAACTTGATTTTACATTTACGGAGGATGGTGGCTTATTTTATCAAAACAGGTTATGTGTCCCTAATGATGACAAATTGAGGAGAGAAATATTGAATGAAGCACATACTTCACCATATGCAATGCATTCTGGAGGTACAAAGAGACATTTGTCATCCCAAATAAACTTTACTTCCTTATACAAGAGCTTAGTCAAAGGAGAGGCGATAATGGAAAAGCCTTTCACAAATCTTCTGTAGTATCCTGCTAAGCCCAAGAAACTTCTTACCTCAGTCGGACTTTTGGGAGGTCTCCATTCAACAACTGCTTGTATTTTACTAAGATCCACCTTCACACCTTCAGTTGATACAACATGTCCCAGAAAAGCTACTTCATCAAGCCAAAATTCACACTTGGAAAATTTAGCATAAAGTTCTTTCTCCTTCAAAGTTTTCAAAATAATCCAGAGGTGTTTATCATGGTCTTCACTACTTCTAGAAAATATTAAAATATCATCTATAAAAATAACCACAAACTGATCAAGATAAGGCTTGAATACTCGATTCATTAGATCCATGAATACCGCATGAGCATTGGTCAATCCGAATGGCATCACCAAAAATTCATAATGACCATATCGAGTTCTAAAATCAGTTTTAGGAATATCTTTCTCTCTAACACGCAATTGGTGATATCCAGACCTTAAATCAATTTTTGAGAATACTTTAGCACCTTTAAGTTGGTCAAAAACATCATCAATTCTTGGTAGTGGATATATATTCTTGATTGTTATTTAGTTCAATTGTCTATAGTCAATACAAAGCCTAAGAGTGCCATCTTTCTTCTTTACGAATAAAATAGGGGCTCCCCAAGGAGAAACACTAGGTCGAATAAAACCTTTCTCAAGTAGTTCTTGCAATTGAGCTTTCAATTCTCTTAACTCTGCTGGAGACATTATGTAAGGGCTGATCGAAATAGGAGTAGATCCAGAAATAAGCTCGATTGGAAATTCAACCTCTCTTTCCGGGGGCAATCCCGGAAGGTTTTCTGGAAATACTTCTGGAAAATCACATACAACAGGTATGTCCTTGATACAAGGACTCTTCAACTGTGTATCAACTATGTGAGCAAGGTATGCCCCACAACCTTGACACATCAACTTTCTTACCAAGGCCGCAGAAATAAAACTAGATGTCACTGATCTTTCACCTTGTGCAATGATGTGTAAAAATGTAGGATCTTTAAAGGTCACATGCTTAGACCTACAATCTACCACCACATGATATTTATAAAGCAAATCCATCCCGATAATAATTTCAAAATCCTTGAAGGGAATTTCAATCAAATTAGCAGGGAAGACTAGGTTTTGAATCACGAAGGGACAATCTTGGTAAACTTGATTACATACAACTTGATAACCCAAAGGACTTTCAACCAGCACATCATAATTAAGTCTCACATATATCACATTTTCAGGAAGAACAAGTGATGAACAAATATACGAATATGTAGAACCAGGATCAAATAATGTAAGCACACATAAACCAAATAAGTGAATTTTACCGACAACCACGTCTTGTCCATCTTGATCATCCCTCTGCCTCATAGCATAAGCGTGTGCAGTAGCCCTTTGCCCACTAGTTTGATTAGCTCCACTTGTACCTGCTGCCTGGGTGTTTTTAGGTCTTGCACCTCTATTAGTTTGAGGAGGATTTACAGAAGGCTTATGAACTGAGCCTTCAGTTCTCAACGATGGAGCATTATTAGGATTAGGACAATCCTTCACTTTATGATCAAAGCTCCCACAATTGAAACATCCACCAGAAGCTCTCCTGCAAATACCATAATGATTCTTTCCACATTGTGGACAAGTGGGAACGCGAGGCTTGCCTTGGCCATAATTTGAAGTGCTAGCTGTAGAAAATTCTGATATGTTTTACCTTTGTTGAGGTGGCCTGTTATCACTACCAGCCTTAGAATTATCAAACCTTCCCTTTTTGGATGGACCCCCAAAATCTGGTCTAGGCTTTCGGAATCTGTTTTCATTTCTACTAGCTTCTTCTTTATCAAGTCATTCCCAAGTAAAAGCAGCAGACACTAACTTACAAAATTTCTCATGTTGCAGGATCTCCACATTCTTCCTAATGGAATCAGTTAAACCGTCTTCAAACTTCCTGCACTTGTCTTTTTCCTCTTTAATAATACCACCAGTATAGCGAAAGAGCCTTAGAAACTTCTGTTCGTATTCAGCAATAGACATGTCTCGATGCCTTAGATTCAAAAACTCCTTTTTCTTTGCATCACAATAAGCAGGTGGGACATACTTCATACGAAATTCCTTAAGAAAATCATCCCAAGTAAGAACAAGAGGTTTTACCTTGGCATTCAGAACACTTACCCACCAATCGTAAGCATCCTTTTGTAATAGTGAAATAGAATACTTAAATTTTACAACATCTGAACACTCTAACTGCTCAAATACCCTCTCCATGTGATCAAGCCATTGCTCAGCATCAACAGTGCCTTCAAACTCAACTCCACCCATTTTCCTCATTTTCTCAAAGTTAATCCCATGGGGATCATGCATCGATTCATCCATGTGGTGGAAGAATTCAGCCATTTGTTGAAAATGAGGATTCATGGTTTGAGTACCATGACTTATGTGAGGATGTCGACCAGCTCTTACACCCTGATGGTTTCCCACTTCAGAATCACTAGTGTGGGGAACATATTGATTCGAGATATGTTCTCCAACCCCTTCCAGTGCATGAGGTTGGGAAATAGAGGCACCCGAACCTTCACGAGCAGCTTCCATAGGTCGGTCAGAAGAAGTGGCCATGACTTAATTCTTTCAAAAGGAAAGATCACATTGCATTAGTGATATGCACTTGATGCATATGCACTATACATGAGATAAAAACATTATAAACCATGTAATTGACCAAATAATACAAATAGAACCTTTTTAGAAAGTGAACAAGTATACAAGTAATTCAAATCAAAATTCCGAGAACCACAAACCTAGGCTCTGATACCAACACTTGTAGCGACCCTTTTTAAAAAGACTTAACTTATACTTGCGACACTCAAAAGCGATTAACGAGGGCATATTGATTATAATCTAGTAGAGGGATTACATGCATAATGACCTCCGAAAAGTAATTTAAGCAAATAAACGATGAGCTTTTCATGTATATATATTATTCTCACACTCAAGGATAAAATAACAAGAATATTACAAGCTTCCGAGTACCAAAATCAGCCACATTCATGCTTCGCACAAACATTCGAAAGTAATAGTAGATTTAGGATATTATAAGACTTGGGTTTACACACCCCAAAAAGAACAAAACATGTAGCCATATTTATATTACAACTCATGGTGACATGATCAAATCAGCCCTCAAAATCCCATGTAATTATACAACACATAGAATATGTACAAGTCCCAAGGTATATACAAAATATAGATGCCTATATGCAAATGTGATCTTCCTTAAGGCTCTCAAAACATCCATCTCCAATGGCTAGCTTCAAGCATCATCTCGAACAGCCCCTACGATAGAAACAATTATCGCTAAGCATATAGCGTAGTGGTGTAAAAACTATAGGTTTGGAATCCTCAAATTCAGCAAGTTATCATTATCAAGTCAAGGACAGCATAATTGAATATAATAAATAAATCAAGTAAACAATATATAAAGAGTATCAAGTTTTATATTGAAAGATTCAAATGTCAAGAACGCTCATAGTACAGTTTTCCAAGAGATTCGACAACAAGGCTCACCCAATATATACATCACGTCGTCACACCAAGCACAAGCAGGTATCAAGAAGGGTCAAAACCCAATAATCAAGAGAACCAAGAACCATATTAAAAATGGCTTTCTAGTTCGAACTAAAATGGACAACTTCCATTCTTAAGACGGACTAAAAATCCAGAGTCAAGATGGTAAATGATCCGAATCAAGAGACATGCCAAGAGTGACAAAGTCACAGCCACTAGAAGAACAAGGTCCCAATAAGAGTGCTAAGTGATCAAATATCCGTACAAGTGGGCGAGTTACACAAGTGTCTTTAATGTATTAAAGAATACCAATACGACAATGCAAAGTGACAAGAGGTAACCAAGGTACCAAAGTAAACTTTCAGATATACCAGTAGGTAAAAAGAGTACAAGTATAAGTTTATACGCAAACCTCAGTTCTTTAGCACAAAAAAAGTCCAACACAACTTCACGAGTTCAAATCGTAGAGAAACCAGCATATCAAAGTGTTCAACTCGTACACGAGGATATACAACCTTAAAAAATGAATTCAATAAATTATTTACTTTCTAGTAGCTCAATAATGATGGCGTAACACAGGGTTATCATCACAAGTAAGCCTAGCCTGTACAAATACAACTATACTCCAAAAACATAAATTCTGCCCAATAAAAGCACTGGATGTCGCAACTTAGATTTGAAATAGAAATCGGCCAAATGGAATTTATATCCTTCATAAAAGATGTAGGTACATATCTTAAGCTTTCAAATAATCAAGAATCACCGCAATAGACGCTTTTTACAAAAAGATATAATCAAAACACTACCAGTTGAACATACAGGATTTCAAATTCCAGAATCTGGACAGAATATGTTATATGTTGCGTCCCTTATTTCGTAGTCATAAAAACTAAATTAGAGTTTACCATAAACAGAAGAGTTGTAGGTATAGGAATTAGCTTTCCAAATCATATTTATTCACCAAAAAAAGAGTTATACAGAACGAGAAATTCTAAAAGTACTAAACACTATTCAGCTAAAAAAAACAAGTTTTGATTACTCACCATAAGGTAGGATGTCTCGACTTCCAGCTAGAAGGACCAAGGTTTTCTCTTGTGATTTTGATGAACAACTGGTTAGAAAATGTTCTTAGGTTCTTGGACTTCAGTTCCAAACGAAAATCACAAGAGGAGGTGTGATAATATAGTCTTAAGAGTGATGCTTAGTCACATATACAACTGTCACTAAAAGGTGCTGCCCCAAATTATTGTGTGCTGCCCAAAATGTACACATATACACCTATATGTATATAATTGATACCAATACTTTCAATTCATATGAAATTTTAATTAGAAAAATTATGTAACTACCCCCATACAATACCTTAAATTACGAGCACAATTTATTTTAAGCAAGGTTGCAAATATCACAAAATTTCAAGTTCCCAAAATAAGAGTAAAACATATTGTAGTAATTAAGAAATGATGCATCGACATGCAAGAGTTGGTCTAGTATTTTAGGGGTGTTACAACCCCTCCCACGGAGGCCTAGATGGCTTGTAATGAGGCTGACAGGCTGTGGTGGTTGTCGTCAAGTGACCTACCAGGAAGGAATCCTTCCCCTAGACACTAGTCAAGGACCACAACGACCATAATGGCTCATGGAGTCCTTGACGGGCCCTGAAGGACACCATGAAGTGGTCGCGTCAAGGTCATTTAGGTTTTTTCAAGATTATTTTAATTCAATACCATGTCATTTTACCCTTAACCCAAAGCCATATATAAAGTTTTTTAACTTCAAAATCACCCAATTTAATTCATTCTCTCAAATTCCCAAAAGAAAAACAAGTTCATCCTCTCCAAATATTTCTCTCTCTAGAAGTTTGAAGAAGAAATCTAGGGTTTCAAGATCAAGTCTCCTAATCCACCATTGGTTTCAAGATTTTGGAATCAAGGTATGATAGTCTTCCTCTATGGAGCTCTTTCCTCCATAGAGTTCCTAAATTTCTCAATTTTGAAGTTAGAAATCTCCAATTGAAGTTAGGATTTTCTTCTATATCATGGGTTCTTTACAATGTTGATTCAATTTATTGTTTTATGAATAATTATGCATGAATTGAGTTAATTCCATGTTTTTAAGATGATTCCCCATGAACCTATGCTTAAACAATGTTTTCTAAGCTATGATGATATAATGTGGGTTTTGAATCATAAAAGATGAGTTTCTGAAGATATGCATGTTCTTATGAAATTGATGAAAATGATTTTATATTTGCTTTGATTAAAGCATAAATGTTATAGAGAAAGAACATGATTTAAGTTGCTTTGAGAGTAAAGCATAAATATTGTGATTATTGTTGTGTTGTGAAAGAATTTCTCATATACACATGAAAACATGATTGTGAAAGGATTTTCTCACATAAGAAGGATTCTTAAGAGTTGAAAGGTTTCTCAAATAACTTAGAATCAAGGTTAGGACCTATTCTAAATAAAGTTAGCTTGGATTGGCTATTTGAAGTGCCTTCTATTAAAAATAAGTCAAATAAAGAATTATCACTATTCTGTGGGATTAATGCTTAGCACCGAGAGAATATTGAGATGGAAGCTCTCCTGCAGCTAGAGGTCAGGTTTATAGTAGAAATCTCGTTATCTGATACCTATGTGCCACCATAGGAAGATTGTCTTAGATAGACGATGATTGTCTCAGGTATACATTAGCTAGTGGATTCACGTAAGCTAGAAGATAAGGTTCTTGCCCTGGAAAGTAAGGATACCCCTTTTCGGTGTGGGGCAGACACTAGATTCCATGTTATAGCTCACATGGTCTTAAATGTTGGTTAAGGCTACTTCCCACAATAATGATGATCTAAGGTTACTTAAAGAAGTATTTTCCCAAGTGTTCAAAAGAGAAGTTTTACTTGCATTTGACCATGAACATTATGATATTTTATAACCTATTTCTTATGGTTTTAATTGGTCTTTGCATGAGCATGAAAAGGGTCCTTTTTAGCATGATTTATATCTCTATGCATTGCTATCATACTTGTTACATTTCTATACTAACGCACACTCTTGCCTATATTATTATGAAAAATATAGGGTCCGACACTCCAGGTTCGCATCCCCATGGCTAGGAGTCACCTTGATCATACTTAGTAGTGGTGAGTCCTCATGTTTCGAGGATATATCCTTTCATCGCTTTCAGTCTTTACTTTCAGATTTTGTATGTGATGCTAGGGTTACGTCCCGGTTACTCTTAATGTAATCGATGGCTAGTGAGACTATGTAGACTTCCACTTCGTTTTATAAACTCGTTGTTTTGAAAATGTCGTTTGAACCTCTTGCTTTTAGATTATCTTGTCTATGTATGCTAGGTGGTTTGTGTCGGGCCTTCTTGGGGTCCTATACGCCATGTTACACCTAGGGTCTACCTTGGGTCATGACATTTGGAGACTAAAAACATTTGTAGTTTTCTACTCTGGAAAAATTATACTAAGCAATTGGTTTGAAGAATATGAAAACTTCACCCAATAAGTCAATGTTGTACTTTTGATTTTCTACTCCGTTTGAATTTGAAACTGATTTGAAGTCATAAAAACTTTATGTTCATTCGGTTGATGATTTGAAGAATATAAAACTTCATTGTTAAATAGAAATAAATTGTACAATTTTTTTTGTCTTTATTGTTAGTATTCTAAATACTAAGTGGTGTGTCTAATTGTGATAGCAAGGGAAAAAAACCAGTGACCTAAAGTTTATGATTTTGTGCCTGCAATGGGTGCCTCTATGGAATGAATTTTGACAGTGTGTAAAGATTATCAAATGGAATTGAAGCACAATAATTTTTTTTAGAATAATATTTTTAAAAGAGGTTTCATGCTACCAATGACATTTTGATAGTATGGGATAAAATATGTGGAAAAATTATTTTCAAATTCTTGAATTTTTTTTTGAGATCATAAATAAAATGTGGGGTTCTTTGCTTATGATAAAGATAAGATTAGACTTAGTGTCTAATTTATGAAATGCAATAATACTTTTGTACTATGCTAGACCCACAAAATCATTGGAGTATATTTGATATTGTGGTTGTTGAGTTTCTCTTTTACTAGTATATGGTATGACTAGTATGAACTACCAAATTATATATATACTTGTTCAAATAAATTGTGTTCTTCTATAAAATAGTGTCACTTAAAATATTGTGATTTTTCATGAAAAGACATGTCTATTAAAATATAACTATTTGTATAGACATAAATATTGGTGAATATTCATTTGTCATGTTTTGTAAAAGAAACATTTAGATTATGTTGCCTTTATTGGACCCGATGAGACTATGTTCATGGTTAGTTCTATAACAATCAAATTGAAAGTTATGAAAAGGTCCTTCTGAAAAGGACATTTGACAAGGTGCTGACTCTAAACAATGTTTGTATCAGAAAAAATTGTAATAAGTAGGAACACAATATTTGTGAGAAAAAAGCTACCTCATGGAGAGCTTTTCAAACTCAATATTTTTTTTGTTCTTACTTGCTTGAGTAAAATTGTTTGTGACATGAACACTTGAGATATGTCAATAACAAAACCTTGTAAGGAAAACTGATAAACTTAGAAGTTTTTTCTAACTTTGAGTGCAATAAATAAAAATGTCAAGTTTGTGTTGAATCTAAGTATACTAAGCATTCTTATAAATAAGTTGAAAAAATTTATAATCCCTTAGATTTGATTTACACTAACATTTGTTATATGAAGTCAACACCATCTCGTGATGGGAAAAAATATCTCATAACTTTTATTGACAATTGCATTAGATACGGTTATGTCTATTTGTTGAATGATAAGGATGAAGCAATAGAAACGTCTAGGCAATATAGTATTGAAGTTTAAGATCAGCTGAGAAAAAGATAAGAAGTGATAGGGATGGAGAGTATAAATCTCCTTTTGAAGAAATATGTTTGGAAAGTGGAATTACTCATTAAACTACTACCCTATTCACCTAACTCTAATGGAATTGCAAGAAGATCAAACTTTGACGGAAATGATGGATGCATTACTTATAAGTTCAGGTTTACCACAAAACTTGTGTGAAGAAGCTATCCTACAACAAAAGGGAACAACAAAAAGTTTTATCTGCTCCGAAAGAAAAACAATAAAAAGTTTTGTTTGTTCAGGACACAATCTATTCCATATGAGAAATGGAAAGGAGGGAAATCCAACTTGAAATATTTCAAAGTGTGGGGGTGTCTAGCAAAATTCCAAGTTCCTATTCCTAAAAGGATCAAAATAGGACCTAAGACTATGGACTATAAAATTAGACTTGAGTAGTCAAATGAAGGGGCTAAAAGACCTTGGAAAGAATGATGTCTTATGTGGACTCATCCTTTTGGAATGATGGTATCAATAGTGAGATTGACTTAATCTTGAGCAACCATATTGGAAGTTAATTGATCTTCTTCCTAGAAAATAAACCTTTGGGTTCAAAGTGAATCTTCAGAAGGAAAATGAAAGTAGATGGAACTATTGACAAATACAAATAAAAACTTTTTGTCAAAAGCTTTAGACAAAAAGAAGGTCTTGATTTTTCCAACACATACTCGCTAGTAACTAGAATTACATTCATTCAAATGTTAATTGTATTAGCTGCGGTGTGTGATCTCCAAATTCATCAAATAAATGTGAAAACAACTTTCTTAAATGGAGAATTGGTGGATGAATTTTACATGGAATAACTCGAGGGTTTTGTGGTTCCTGGTAAAGAAAAGAAAGTGTGCGAACTTGTTAAGTTACTTTATGGACTAAAACAAGCACCCAAACAATGACATGAGAAATTTGACCAAACCATGTTGGCAAATGGGTTTAAGAATTATGGAATTTATAAATGTTTTTACATTAAAGACACTCTAAATCACAAGGTCATTGTTTGTTTATATGTTGATGACATGTTGATCATCATTAGAGACACTAATGACATAAATGCTACTAAACATATGCTAGAAAGCAACTTTGATATGAAAGATCTTGGAGTTGGTGATCCAATCTTTGGTATAAGAATCCTTAGAACTCCATAATGTTTAGCATTGTCACAATCGCATTACATTGGAAAGGTACTTGACTAGTTCATATATTTGAATTTTAATATTGTCAAGACTCCAATAAATGTGAACATTGCACTTCAAAATAATGAAGGAGAAAGTGACTCACCATTCGATTATGCTATAATATTGGAAAGTATAATGTATATCAGGAAGTGTACGCGATCAAATATAGAATGTGCTATTAGTAAACTGAGTCGGTTCATGAGTAATCCCAATCAAACTCATTGGATGACAATGAAAAGAGTTTTGGGTATTTAAAATATACTCAAAACTATGCGTTGCATTATAACAAATATCCAGTAGTATTGAAAGAATATAGTGCTGCAAATTGGATCACCAGATCAAATAAAATAAAATCCACGAGTTGATATGTATTTAATCTTGGTGGAGAAGCAGTCTCTTGTAAATCTTCCAAACATACATGTATCTTTAACTCTACAATGATCTCTGAGCTTGTCGCTCTAGATAAGGTCAGTGAATAAGTTGAAAGACTCCAGAATTTCTTGATAGATATTCTTTTTTGGCCCAAACCTCTGGCATGAGTATGCATACACTTTGATAGTGAAGATGCAATAGGTAGGGCATGAAGGATGATGTATAACAAAAAGTCTCATCATATAAGACATAGACATAGTACCGTTAGAAAACTACTCTCTAGTGGAACTATCACATTTGACTATGTAATGTCAAAGTATAATGTGTCGGATCCACTTACAAAAAGGCCTAACTAGAGAGAGAGAGAGAGAGAGAGTTGAATGATCATCTAAGTGAATGGGTTTACAGCTTAAGACAAGTCATTATAGAGGTGACTCTACCTAGCTGACTGGAGATCCCCAAGAGCTAGGTTTAAGGAGAAAACAAAGTTGTGACTGACGTTTCAACATTGTCTACCGACTAAATCCATTCTCGTAATGAAGACAATGATCAGGAACAAGGATAAAACATTAAGGCTTGTTAACGAGTTAATAAAGCTTAAAGTTTTTAATGATTTGCTAAGTTTGGCTGATTTGGCCAAATAGTGAATCTACGTAATAACACGTGTTAGAAATCACCTATATGAGTGTGAAGTGGAAGCTGCTTCAAAGAGAATGATTATAAAAAGCATATTCTCTACACGGTCATGAAACCAGGAGGTACCATAAACGGTAAAGGGTTGATTGTGTGACATATGGTTGTCTAGGTATATACCAAAGCTCGACGGTTTTAAGGATATCACATCTACCGATTGACCGAGTATATCTGACATATGTTTACTACGAAACTTCAAAGGGAAACCTATACTTATCCAGATGCAATTAATTCTTGCGTGTATAGTATACACACTTGTCCATTTCTTTGTCTTAGAGTCATTCCCCATTCATGCGGGGAATTGTTGGGTTTCAAAAAGGTGTGAATGAAAAATGAAGAGTTGTGAATTTTATGAAGAGTTGTGAATTTTATGAAGAGTTGTAACTTTAATGAAAAGTTGTGACTATTATGAGGAGTTGTGACTACTATGAAAAGTTGTGACTTTTATGAAAGGTTGTGACCTTTCCGAAAGATTGTTACTTTTTCAAACGTTTATGACCTTTCTCGTAAGGCACAATAAATACTTTTTCACACTACCCTTTGTTGTCTATAAATAGAGGGATTTCCTCTCATTTTAAGAGAACCAATTTTCTGGACTTCTTCTTCTACTACTAAATCTAGTATTCTAGGTGTACTTGACTATCATTGAGTGGTTCGCTAACACCGTGGTTATAGGTACCAATACACTGGTGAGTAAGATCGTTCTATCCTAAGAGGATATATTCCATTAACCTCGGGTACTTGAGGGGAATAATTTTCTTAAGGGGACACTGTGCTTTCAGTGGGCTCAATTTTCTTCTTTGAGAAATATATTTTGTATATTGTTCCTAATTTGTTTCTGATTTTATTTTCTCTACCAGTTTTAATTTTCTAGTTTTAAAAATACTCTTTAAACTTTGTTGTTTCTTACCAAGCTTTTCAAAGTTTTTGTTCTAAGTATATTAAGAATACAGGATGAACAACATGTATTGCCTCCGACCAATTTCTCTGTTACTAGTCATTCATTTTAATCATTGAAACATATTCCCTTCAAATTTTTTGTTCCTTCTATGCTTAATCAATGAATTTTTTATGAAATATGGAGAAGTTTAAAAGAATAGAAGTTGTTATGTTTCTAATAGCCTATTTGGCCAGGCTTCTTGGAGGTTAGAAGCACATAAAAGACACTCCTTTACATTTGAGATGTTTGGCCAAAAAAGAAGGTGCTTTTGAGTAATAACAACACAAAACACAAATAGTTTTCCTAAAAAAGTATCTTTTATGTAAATGTTGTTTTGACAAAATAAGCATCTTGGCCAAACATGCTCTAGATCTTAATAATATCCAGTCTCACGTTTATTTTATTTTTCATTAACAGAAAAAACAAGAAAATATAGGGAAGCCTTATCTTGCTTGTCAAAGCAGTAAATACATGACATTTTCTGCTAATGCAAATTTCCCAATCATTCCTAACCGCTACGAAATGAAGTCAATTTTATTTTAAACAATGTTTATGCACTAGAATACAACAACAACATACCCAATGTAATCCCACAAGTGGGATGTGGGGAGGGTAGGATGTTGCATATCTTACCCTACCTTTAAGGTAGAGAGCTATTTCCAATAGACCATTGGCTAGAAAAAATGGTTTCAGAAAAATGCTTGTATCACAAAATTTAAATCATCTAACAACAACAACATACCGAAGGGATATGTGTAGGGGTGTGTGTACGCAAACCTTACTCCTACCTTGTGCAGGTAAATAACTATGTTTCCAAACACACCCTCTCCTCAAGTAAAGCATATCAAAGAAACTAAACTCGTCTAACAGTGATTCAAAAAAATAATTCACCATATAAAACTCTTTAAGGATTAAGAAGAACACAAATTATTATTTGAATCCTAAAAGATTGTACATATTCTGAAGATGAAAATTGAATTACCTGATTCCTAGAGGTACCGGAAAATAATGTAATTCAAGAAGTCGGAGGTTAAAGAGGCCATTGTTTGTGAATCGGCGGCGGCGTTAGGTAAACAAATATATAGGCTAGGCTACTACTACCTATGATATATAGAGAGAGGGAATAATGGAAAGTGGAATTATTGGAGACACAACATTTATATTTGAGACATTAGAATTAGAAATGTTTTTTTCCCAAAGGCAAATTGAATGAAGTGTTGACTGTTGAATGACTAATGTACCCTCCAAGCTCTAGCAAAAAAAAATATTTTTTTAAACAAAAACACATACTATGCTGACAAGAGTTGAATAGTTAAATATATTTAATCATATCCAAAAATGGAGAGACAGATTCAAAATTTTAATTATATGCTTAAAAATTTGGTAATATACCACAACACACAATTTACTCAATTCAAAATTTATTAATTAATTTATATGACCCCCTATACACTAAATGATGACAAGTTATTGGCATCCCTAACACCTACCGTTTAGGTAGAAAGGTTGTTTCCGATACATCCTTAGCTAAGAAAATACTTATGCACTAGAATTTTTTTTGCAACTGTTAAAATATATGTGAAGAACTTTTATAACGAGGATATATCAACTCTAAATCGCAAAGTAAGAGTATATCATACCCTTTTCCGTTTTATAAATTCTATAAGCTCAACTGTTAGATAAGATTTCTAGTGATTATTGTAGCTCTGAGCCCATCAGCCATGGGAGCCTTGCTTAGCTTCGAAAAATTGAGTTGAGTAACGCCAAATAGCAAAACAAAAGTTTTGAAGAGTGTCAAATAACTATTATACTATCCAAGGCACCACGATCGGAGCTGTGACCCAACAACGGCCATGGGTGCTATTAATCACACTCTAGTCTAACGGCCACAACTCATCTACTAGTCTTAATTTCTTGTCTCCTTAGAGGTTGTTACAAGAAAATATTTACTTTGCAGGATTTAACAACAACAACATACCCGGTGTGTACACAAGCCTTACCTCTAATAGATAAACTATTTCCAAACACACTCTCACCTCAAGTAAAGCATATCAAATCAATTAAAAAGTACTCATCTAAATATTGATTCAAATTTCCAAACAACAAATCAACAATTACTGATCATAAGTAGAACCTAAATTATGATTTGAACCTAAAATATATACAAAGGAACATGTTCAGAAAGAGAAAATTGAAGTACCTGATTCATCGAGGTAAAGATAAACAATGTAATTCAGTTCATTGGAGGTAATCAACACTATTGTTTGTGAATCACCGGGCAGATTAAAGTAAATATACATATATAGGGGGGGTGGAATGGAAAGAGGGAAATTTGAGAGAAAGGGTATTTATATATGAGGTTTGAATTGGATTGGTTTTCGTTCCAAAAGGCAATTCAAATCAAGTATCGATTGTTGAATGACTAAGCTACCCTCCACACTCCAGCAAAAACCATGTTGTTATAAAACAAAATATATGATGCCTTAAATTTATTTACGGAGAAATTACGTGGATAAGCAAACATATATTCGTTAATTGTGAATATATGACACTTGGGCCTAACTCAACCCCAAAAACTAGATCATGAGGGAGGTTTATCCAAGTCCACATAAGGAGACCACATTCTCATCCCTCTACCGATGTGAGACTTCTTAACATAGCTATAGTTTGTATTAATTATCATTCCTGACTGACCTTTAACCGTATTTACGTCTCCCTTTTCCTCTCTCTCGCCTCTCTCTGGAATATCGCTTGCCTTTCTCCTCTTTTTCAGTCATCTTTCCCTTGCCTTTCTCCTCACCCTGCCTAATCTCTCTCTCACTTCTTTCTGTCCAATCTCTCTCGCTTATGTAGTTGCAGAGCCATGAATTTGGTGAAGGGTATGCCAATTTTTTTCTTAGTTGCGTTAAGATTGTGCAAAATTAAATATACACTCATAATAGTTATATATTTAACTTCTGTAAACCACATAATTTTCTGCAAAGTCTGTGCACTAGATCACCATTCGCCTAAGGTGGCTTCGTCCATGTGGTTATACAAATACATATTTTACAAGCACAAATTTTAACAATCGTTTATCCAAATGCAAATGATAAAAATCAATTATACAAATACAAACTATCTTCCCAATCTCTCTCTCGCTCCTTTCTGTCCAGTCTTTCTCACTTATACAAATACAAATGTTAACAGTCGCTTATACAAACACAAATGATAACAATTAATTATACAAATATACAAATACAAATTATAAGTGTCAACTATACATATCTCTTTAGTGATAAAAATACAAATACACATGTATTCGTTGATACAAACATTGTTACAAATTATGACAATAAATTATACATATACAAATACGAATTGATGTGATTTTATACAATTTATTCATTGATACAAATTGTATTTCGTTAATACTATTGTATTCATTGATACATATAAATAATAATTATATATATACAATTGTGCAAACATATAAATACAATCATTGATACATATGTACACCAGTTACATATATACAATTATCTGACATATATACAAATACAATTCACTTCTCTCCACTCTTTGCCCGCTCTCACATGCCTCTCTCCTCCCTCTCCAATCTCGATCACCTCTCTCCTACATCTCCAAATCTTGCTCGCCTCTCTCCTCCCTCTAACATGTATTAGAAAACTATAGCTATGAAGCCTAATTAAGTTTAATTTAGTGGCTATTTATGAAATTTCTCCTAGGGTGTCTAAATGAGCCCAAATATAGGTAACCCGCCTAATCTGTCTAGAATTTATGGGCTGAACTCAAGATAATTTGAATTGAGTTCAATCTCAACTCATTCAAGTCTTAATCTATTTTAAGATAATCTTCAATTGAGCTCAATTTAATCTCCAATTTCAACCCGTCTAAAAACTTTTTATTTGTAACTTTTTGTTTTATTTTCTTGAGTTAAAATTCAAATTATTATTATAAAAGTTAAATTATAATATTTTAAAATTATTGATATTAAGCGGGTCAAATTAGACGGGTCATAACCCAACCGATTTTAAACCCATTTGAGCCCAGAGTGAACTTGTGTGGTTATGACCCGACCCGATTTCTATTTCAATCCATTAAGCAAAATATAGCTATAGAGTGCCTAATGTGTGCTATTTTTGAAAGTATTCCTTTTACTATATCCAATGTCAACTCAACTCGCTCATTTGACATTCATATTTAACCCTATCTAAAAATGAAGATACAAAATCAAAATTTACATTTGAAAGAGTCTATCACGACATATTTAATTTATTGGATTTAAAATTTGTTATTAACACTAATATTTTAGTGAACAAATCAAATGAAACTATTTAATTTAGATTAATAGATAAATTAAACGTGAAAAACGGTCTGTATATTTGATATTTACACAAAAAATTATACTACTTAACTACAGTTAAATTATAAATTAGGGATAAGACACAAGTACCCCCCTAGACTATGACCGAAATTACAGAGACACACCTTAACTAAACTAAGGCCCTATTAACCCCCTGAGCCCAATTTTTAAAATAAGTTTGTACACCTTTTTTGCTTACGTGGATTCCAAACATCTCCCACACACCTTAACTACGTGGAGTCCCAGAGTGTGCCACATAAGCCAAAAGGTGTATAAAATTACAAAAGTAACGAGTTGGGGGGTGGGGCGGTAATAGAATCTCAGTTTAGTTATGGAGTGTATCTTGGATTTCACTTAGTCTAGGAGGTACTTGTGCCTTATCCCTATAAATTAAGGTGATAATGTGAATTAATTAACTATAATTGATGATAAACTTGTAAATGAAGACATGTGTCACGTGTTCATCATGCGTAAACATTAAATAATAATATAATTTTACCTTAATCATATATTAGATTTGTCCCTGATATTAGAGATGGCAACAAGGAAAATCGGGTGGTGAGGAGCAGATTGAAGTAGTCTTATAAAAAGCTAATGTAGTGCGGTGGGGGTAGCGGGGGTTCCAATTTTATTTAAATTTTCTTATTTGAATAAAAAAAAATTAATAGTTAAAGATTAAATTATTTATGATTACGAACTATTTTTGCATCCAAACTCCTAATATATAACATTTATTATTATTTCAAACTATCAATTTTAATATAACAATTTTGGAACACTTTAAAAGAGTTTTAGCTTGCTAATTAATTTAAAATTAAATAAAGAGAAAAGGGTATGATATACCCTTCAACTTCACAATTTAGAGTTGATATACCCCTTGTTACAAAACTAGCTCCTATATACCCTTACTGTAATAGAAATGACCCAAATATACTCTTTTGATCTAATGAAAGTGAAAGAATAAAGGGAAATGAAAAGGGTATATTCTCTAAAACATATATCCTTACTGTAACACAAATGACCCCAAAC
The DNA here is from genome assembly GCA_029582725.1 of Solanum chiquidenum. Taxonomy (NCBI): domain Eukaryota; kingdom Viridiplantae; phylum Streptophyta; class Magnoliopsida; order Solanales; family Solanaceae; genus Solanum; species Solanum chiquidenum. Next base: position 19,222 of record JAJOOS010007095.1, read on the forward strand.
CACTTTAGCCAACTCACTAATTCTTCCATTTTTTTATTTTATAGAATCCCTTCATCCAGGATTCCATCTTCTGTGGTGATAAAAGGTTTGGCCCCGACCATATACTATTAACTAATCATCTTTAAATAGACATGCTTAATTATATTACTTTTATCAACTTGTACTGTACTAAAATTATTTTTTAGTAGCAATTAATTACTTATCGTTAAATATATATTTTTAGAGATAATTTAACACTCTTTATAAATGTCCCTAAGCCACAATAGCGATATTGAATCCAACAAAAATTAACTAATGCCGGTAAAGACTTTAACGCTCTTTATAATGTGCATATTATTACAGTTAGTGTTTTCAGTTGTTTAGATACATTAGATTCATATGATAATTTTAAATACATATGACAAAAACATGAAAAAACCAATGACGAACTTCAAAGTTCAAACTAACCAAAAAACATATGAATAATACTAACGAGAAATAATTGACAAAACAAATCTTTGAGAAATGAATACAACCAAAATACACTTAAAATATAAAACTAGTGTTTAGGTTAGACCTTATATATGTATACCAACATGATGAATTTTTAAAAAATATACGTACTTATAAAATTAGGTTTTAGGTTTTGAAAAAATTTAACTTCTAAAGTAAGGGTTTAGGTATTGTAACGATTTAAAGACCTAAAATAATTAAAAATCAAAATGAACATGATAAAATTATACGTACTAATAAAATTAGGGTTTAGGTTTAAAACATATACGTACTTATAACTTACCAGTTGTTTGCTCCCCCATCTCATCTTTCGCAATACATTCCTTCCTCACCCTACTGATTTTCCTTCCACTGGGCCAAAACCTTTACTCTGCTTATCAAGGTTTAGGTAGATAGGAAGAAATTACCAAAAGCTTTTTGTCCTTTGTAGGATACTAGTTTTTAAACACGTGCGTTGCACGTGATTACCAAATCAGAAAATATATGGCATAGTAAATTATATTGCTTATTTTAGCAAAGATTTGGATAATAAGTTTTGCACTAAATAATATTAGAGATTCTTTTGTGAATGTTCTTTTGTCTTGAATGTCAAAAAATAAATCATGACAATTATTTAACTCTTAAGAAGTCTAATAATTTTGGAAATAGTTATTCAGAAGCATATATCTACATCACAAGAGAAATTATTAACAAAAAAATTGTATTTAGACTACATCATGTTAACTTTATATATTGGAACATTACATAGTAATGTATATATTAAGTAAAAAAATAATTATTATATCATCAAAATTATTTTCCTCAAGTAGTCGTGGTTATGGAATATACCTTCTTAGGATAGAACGATTTACTTCATCAGAATAGTGTCACCTCATATTCCACTAAACTTCGAACTCACTCAACGACAATAAATCACACAATTTTTTTTTAAATGCAAGAAGAAGAAGAGTAGAAGATTAAAAAAAAATTGTCGTTGAAAAATGAGAGGAAGCCCCTCTATTTATAGTCAACAAAGGGTAGTATCAAAAAAGTGTTTTTTGTGTCTTATCCAAAAAGTCATGACCTTTCTGAGAAGTCACAACCCTTTGGAAAAGTCACAACTCATTGAAAAAGTCACAACTCTTTGGAAAAGTCACAACTCATTGAAAAAGTCACAATTCTTTGGAAAAGTCACAACTCATTGAAAAATCATAACCCTTTGAAAAAAGTCACAACTTATCGAAAAAGTCACAACTCATCGAAAAAATCACAACCTAAGTTAAGGATATTATAGTAATTTAGAATTAAAGTTAGGATTTCATGCTTTCAAGGTAATATAGATAGATAGATATAGATAAACTCTAGTCTCCATGATCTTCACTCAATTTATGGCTCACTAGTTAACAACCTTGGGTGCGTTGGGGCTGACTTACCTCTGAAGTTTTTTTTGGTACACTATTGTCAAAGGGACACTTAAAGCCCCAATGAATTTAAAGCCCCAAAATTTGAGTTCCAAAGACTTTCTCAAGTTAATCAGAGAATTCTCGATGTTGAAAATGAAAGGCGCGAACGTCAACAAATGCTTCATGCTTTTTTAGAGCATGTGCCTGCTGTTTTTCCGAAGTTTGTGGAATAATGCATTCAACAACTCTTTAACAAAATTTAAACCCTGGAAGAAAAGGGGAGGACCCTTTCCCGAGACAGGGAATACCTTATTGTTATGATGGCCTTCCACATCCGTGATGGAAACAACTAAGAGTCAGTCAACTCTTTGGAGTTTAAGAAGGTTTAAATAAGTGTTTGTTGATGCAAAGTAGTGTGCTTCTTCTTTTTATTTGTTTAGTAGAGATCTACTAAGTATTTTTTTTCTTTTTCTAAAATGACACCAAGTTAGTGAATGAAATGTGTACTAACTCTTGTGATCATTTGTTGAAGGTTGAGAGTATTGCTTATGCTGTTGAGTCCTCAAAGAATGATAGTATCTCAAAGAAAATCAAAAGTATTGAACCATTGTATGGAATGAATGACTTATGGAAACCATTGAACAAATTAGTAACAAAAGTTGACACCCTAGACAATTCCAAAGTTCCAGTTCCAAAGGTCATCAATACTTCTCCACTAATCAATCTTGATGATTATGAAAATGAGGATGACGATGATAATGAAGAAGAAGACGATGAGAATGTGACTTCACCAGAAATTAAGGAACACAAAGTTAGCAAACAAAATGTTCTACAAAAAATTATATGTTGTTCAAGCTATAGAAGCGCCATCAAGTATTACTAATAATAATAATACTGATAAAGAAAAAGGAAAAAGGGAATGACGTGGAAGAAAGAAAAAAGAAACAAAAATCCTCCTCATCCTCCTCCTCTTGTTGGCCGTGGTGGTGATGGTGATAGTGGTGGTGGTGGAACAAATATTAATGCACAAGTTCAAGTTACTACTTAGACAACAAAAGGTAGAAGCAGTGGTAGTACAAGAGCAGTGGATGAACTCTTTCATTCACTACTCTTTTACTACCATTGCTTGTACCTCCTGCTGTCTCAGTAGTAATTTGAACTTGTTGCACATTAACATTTGTGCCACCACCACCACCATCAGTATCACTACCGCGGGCAACAGGAGGTGGAGGAGGAGGAGTATTTGTTTCTTTCTTCCACGTCGTCCCTTTTTCCCTTTTCCTTTATCAATATTCTTATTATTACTACTTGATGGTGCTTCTATAGCTTGAACAATATCTAATTTTTGAAGAACATTTTGTTTGCTAAGTTTGTGTTCGTTAACTTTTGGCGAAGGCACATACGGATTGTCTTTTTCTTCATCATTATTGTCGCCTTATTTTCATAATAAACATATTTGATTAGTGGATTACTACTGATGAACTTTGAACAGGATCTTTAATTTGGAATTGTCTAAAGCGTCACCTTTTGTTACCAATTTGTTCAATGGTTTCCATAAGTCATTCATCCTCCAATGGTTCAATACTTTTGTTTTTCTTTGAGATACTATCATTCTTTGATGACTCATCAGCATAAGCAATACTCTCAATCTTCAACAAGTGATCATAAGAATTTTAGTACACTTTTCATTCACGAACCTAGTGTTATTTTAGACGCAAAGGTTTATCCTAATTGTCTTTGTTGTGTTTACATGTATCACTAGTAGTCTTCAATGCTTCCGTTGTTCACTTTATAATGTATATGGAATTATTTCAATCTCACCCGTAATCTCCCGATGAGTAAAATAATCCAGAGAGATACAATTTCACTTTAGCCGTCCAACAAATGGATTTTTGTGTGTGCTGATTTAATGTATTACACTTAACCTTTTATTTCTTTTAGCTTATTGGCTTTGTTTTATAGTCTATCTGTGTAGTGCTTCGTTTGACTCTATTGTGAAGGTATGGGATGTTGAACAAGGGCATCTTCTTCACAACTTGAATGGACACAAGTAACGGATGTGAACTCATTATATCTACTTTTACACAGGAGATAAAAATAGGGACTCTTAATAAAATTATAATTTTTAACTTTCAAATATAGGCTCAAGTATTATGTGGTTTGTTTTCTCGTATTCAATTGAACTATCGATAACCTATATACCTATTCCTTTTATTTGGGTGGGGATGTGAGGGGAGGGGAGTGAGAATAAGTTAATTATATTATTCTTGTCGAATGTTTTTGTTTTTTACTGAGTAGGTTCTCTTACATTTTGAATCCAAGTAAGTTGTTTACTCTGTTACATTTAGTTCGAATGGTGAATACATGGAAAGTGGTTTATTGAAAAAATGCATGAATATATGGTCAGTATAGGAGGCCAAAATTGTAAAAACTTACAATGGTGATTACAGTATTTTTGAAGTGTGTTGGAACAAGGAAGGCCACAAGGTTGCAACTTGTTTTGCAAACAAAAATCTTTGTGTGTTTGATATTCTATTGTAGAGGTTGAAGAATAATTTTAAAAGGTCTTGGGAACTCTACTTGTAGAAATGCAGATTGTACATAAGCTTTTTTTTATTTGTCACCGGTGTTCGATTTACCCACATTGTAAATTCCTTGCTTAAAATTGAGCCCAAAAACCTAAGGGACAGTTTGGTTTGCAAACAAGTTATACTGGATTATTGTGTGGGAATTATAAAATAGGATTTAAAATATCCTACTTAGTTTCTTTTTGTTTTTAATATTAGGTGCATGCATAATTTGTCATCATTTTTTGCCTAAAGCATCTACATGCATGTAAATAATCTCCTTTTGAAAAGTACAAAGTGTGTACCTTTCAAGTTGATATTCTACCTTAGGTTTCTCTTAAATTACCAATATCAATTTTTCATTATTGTGTTGGAATTATAATATTTGGATTTATGCACTTATTTGGACATGTGGTGTAATAATTTATTTGGTATCATGCTTTCCTTCCTTGCTTTTAAAGGTGTTCAAAACCGAATAGTAATCGATAAGCCAACCACAAAATTGGCTTATGGCTTATTGGTATTGGGTTATCGAATAAATGGTTGGGGAATGGATTAAAAATTTATAATTAATGGCTTATCGATGCGGGGACGGATTATTTAATTTCCTTATTGGGTAAACCATTAACCCGTTAAGAATTACCATACTTACATTTTTATTCTAGGTATAGTAGCTTCATTTAATATTTTACCATAATATATAACAGTAATTATATATTTTTCTTTTCTTAGTCCTAAACCTTAAAGGCCAAAGCCATAAATCCATGAAAACATGTTTACTTTTCTATTGCTATCTATTTTTCTTTAAAGAATAGAGCGCAAGTCAGAAAACTCATAAAAGTACTGAGGATATGTACATGAAATGTATGCAACAATTTATCGAGTCATTTACAAAGATGCTTCAAATGGACAATGAAAATGTGACAACCAGTTGAAATTTTGGATCAATTTATCCATTTTATCTTGTCACTGGTTAAAAGTCATCCTTTTTGTAAGGTGCGTTCACCGAAAAAAGATATCACATAAATTAGAGGTTAATTAATACACCGCCCAATAACCGTCCGATAATTGCTAATCCATTACCAAACCAACAAATATCTTATAGATGGACTAGCAGATTAATACATTTAAAAACTGATATCCAAAAAGCTAAACTGTTAAGCGAAATTATCTTCCTGATCCGTTCGATAAACAACCCTAATTGCTTTATCAAATATATAGAGGTTCTTTTTCGGCTTAATACGTAATTAACTTGTTAAACTTGTCAAAATATTACATTTAGATATTCAATCTAAGTCATATTTCAATTAAACATGCCTAATTTGAATATCTAAATAGAATATTTTAACTTGTTTAAAAAGTTGGTATCACTCTTGTTATTTAATGACAAAATACTCATGGTCTTACTAACACACATGCAAAAAAGAAGAGAAAATCACCTTATTCTTATAAATTGGCCCCAAAATGACCAAAATGCACTTTAAAATTGTGAGACTGTACATACTGCTCCTCCAACTACTTACTAAGAATTATGTAAGGGTTTCAAAAAGAAATCATTCGAAAGCCATATCATTAAGTTATTATGGCTAACAAACACAAAAACATAGAAAATTGATGAGTCTGAAATTTGGACTCATTTGGAGCTCAGTTTGATAGTTTTTAGTGTCCTTAAATGCCTAATCTATCCTATAAACTGATGATAAGACCTTGATTTTCAGCATTACAGGCTAGGGCGCAAAGCAAGGACAACAACGAGCATAAAGGAACCAACAAGCTGAAGAGATGGAGAAAAGTGATCCTGATGATCACCAAAACCACTCGGTGAATCATCGCGTGGCCCCTAGCCCACCTAATTTTATAGTGCACCATGTGTAAAATGAGATAAATTTGGGCGAATAGTGTTCCATATCGGCGAGTCACTGAATTGATTGGAGAAGAGAGATTTCACCGCTGAAAGCACTAAATGAGCAGTAAATATACAAGTGAATTGGCGATACAAAGAAACAAAGGGCGCATCACGGACGTGATCGGCGATCCCGATATAGAGTGCCTAAAGTTACAGTGAACGTTAGATGAAAACATGAAGCAAGAAGGTGATGGACAAGGGAGATCAGTGAATCGCCGACTGGTCGACGAAGCCCGACTTTCCTTACCAACCAACCCCAAAAAGTTAGATCTCATACCAGTATAAATCGATTCCTGGAAGAGAGAGAAAGTATTCAGTCATTCTTGGAATGAAATAGAGAGAACTAAAATACTATTATTTTTTATTTTGAGAGTTTTGAGTGATAGATTTGAAGTGGGTTTTGTAATAGAAAGAAGTTTTGTTCATTTTAAGACTTGAGAAATCAACACCCAACTATGGTGCATGTAGTAGGTATTGAATTTTCCTCTTTTATGATGAATAACTAAAACCCCATTCTTGGGGGTTTGACAATGTAATTAATTGCTAAATTAGGCTTAATGGGTGTTAGTGATTATCAATTGTAGTGCTAATTTGAAGTGGGACAGATTTATTGTTGTGGATAAATTGCCTTGTTGAATGTTTATTTCAGCTTGATTAAGTGTTTTATTCTTTCTTGAGAAAGAAGTGTAACACTAAGGTGATAAGTTGGCATTCATAGTCGTTACGTCATGGTGGGTTCAGCTCGAGAGAGTGAATCCCAAGACTCATTCTATGTATCTGGCTCAAGAGAGTGGATTTAGTGAGGTTATAGGCTGGTTTTCATATTTAGCATTGATGTTCGAGAGAACTCAATTAAAACGAGGTAGTTGTTCGAGAGAAAAATTTCTCAGCTAAAGTTCACCTTACCTACAAAGAGTTAGTACTTTTGGTGATCAATTAACACCCATTAAGTTAGATTTAGCAATTGGTTGGTCAATACCCCAAGTACCTTTCACTTATTTGATTATTCTTAGGCAATTGTTGTGGTTGTTTTCTGATATCAAATCCCTTTACTTGTCATTCATGTCACTCTTCTAGTTTTATTAAGAGTTTCCGATAAATTCTATTCCTTCAGTTATTAAACTCACTATTACAACTTCATAATTGAATTTCAAATCACATTGCTCCTTGTGGAATCGACCCCAACTTTTTTGTTGGGTTTATACTGCTTAACGATCGTCCACACCTTGTATCAGATGAGGTGTAGTTGATACGTTAATCAAAATGGCGTCGTTGCCGGGGAGTGGTGTTGTTTAGAATTGTCTTATCAAAGTTTAATTTGTGATTCTGTTGGCTGTAGTTGAATTGATCTAATTTGTTTTGTGTTTGTGGTGATTTTGTTGAACAAAAGAAGAAATGAGTTAGGCAGGAAGTAATGGTAGCCAAGTGGGCCACCAAAGCAATACTGACGATCTTAATAGTGTAATTAACCCAACCCAATTGGGTGGAATTGGTGCAACCTGTCTACCATCAACAGAAGGGAATTCTATATTTCATGTGACCAGCACAGAACTCCATCTCCTCCAAGTGAAAGGACTGTATGGAGGATTGGCTCACGAAGACCCACATTAGTATATACAGAACTTCATGGATGTCTGTTGTTCGTTTTCATTCAAGAATGTGTCACAAGAGCCCGTCCATCTCAGGTTGTTCCCATTATCTTTGACGGGTGATCCTAGAAAATGGTTGGCTAAGTTACCGAAGAATTCCATCACCTTTTGGGATGAGCTTACCACGACGTTCAATGTGAGATTCTTCCCCCCATCGAGGATGACGATACTCAGAGACAACAATCAAGGTTTTGAAGCGATTGGAAGGTGAACCAATCCATGAAACATGGCTCAGGTTTAAGAATCTATTACTTCAATGCCCGACTCACGGACTTCCAAACAATGTGTTGCTACAATACTTCTATAGAAGTCTTGACTCGGTAAATAAAGGAGTAGCTAATCAATTGGTTCATGGAGGAATAATGTTGCAATCATTTAAGGTGGCTTCGTCTCTTCTTGATGACATGACGAAAATAAATGAAGCATGGTACACTCAAGAAGACCAAGTTTCCCCTTTTTGTTTTTGGATGACGCAAGAACAACATGCTAAGGAAAAAGAAAGGTATGAGAACATCAGCAAGATGTTATCCCAAATGAAGCTGCTACAAAAACAAGTGCTAGAAAATGTGGGCAAACCAAAAGAAGAAAATGGAGTGTTTAGAGTTTAGGAGGGTTCTCACTCGTGCTACTCAAAACCTGTGGAGAATCAAGGTTGGAACTCTTACAAGGGTGAGGAGGATTTCCACCCAAGCCACTAGAAGCAGGGTGGGAATCAAGGTTGGAACTCTCACAATGAAGAAGAGCAGAGACGATACTATCAAGAGTGGGATGAACAAAGTGACCATGGGAGAAGATAAGATGAACATGAAGAGGACCATACACAATTGAGTGATAGCCCAAAATTAAGGGGTAGTTCAAGTAGTCTACGAGTAGATAATTTGTTGTCTCGCATCCTTGACTAGGTTGAGGGCTCGGATGACATGCTAAAAGGGATGAAATTCGAATTCTCTTCATTAAACAATAGAGTGAACTCTCATGCTGATGCAATCAAGCAACTAGAAGGTCAATTGAGTCAACTTTGAGAACAATTGGAACCCAGAGTAATGGGGAAGGGCGAAGCCATATACATAACAATTTTGAGGGAAAATGGTGACAAAAATCTGGTTGTGGTTACTTGATATGGAAAGGTAGTTGTGGGTGATATGAAGGGTGATGATAAAGAGCAAGTTCATGAAGAAGAAAAATATATTGATGAAGAAGAGATTCCTATCCAACAAAGCCTTGCCAAGGGGTTACAAAAAGTAGAAGGAAAGAGCACCTCAATCCCAAAATTGGTGAAACCTCTTCCCAAAATAACCCCTCCTTTCCCCCAACGTCTCAAGAAGAAAAATGAGGATGAGAAGTTCAAGAAGTTTTTATCCGTGTTCAAGACACTCTCTATAAATCTACCATTAGTCGAAGCATTGTTGGAGATGCCGGGTTATACCAAGTCATGAAGGAGTTAGTCACAAAGAAAAGAAACTTGGACTTCGAAACAATTGAAGCCTCTCATAATTGTAGTGAAATTATGACTAATGAGATGATAAAAAACAAAAAGAAGATACATGAGCATTCACTATCCCTTGCACTATCAGTATGCTCCAATTTGCCAAAGCTCTATGTGATTTGGGGGCAAGTATAAATCTAATGACATATGCAATCTATAAACAACTTAGGCTAGGAGAACCGAAATCCACAACAATGAGGCTTCTGATGGCAGACCGGCCGATCAAGCACCCCGTGGGGATACTCTATGATATCTTGGTAAAGTTTGACTGATTCATCTTTCCAGCCGATTTTGTCATCCTTGATTGCAAGATTAATTCTGAAATTCCCATTATTTTGGGAAGACCATTTTTAGCAACCGGGAGAGCGCTAGTGGATGTTGAAAGCGGGGAATTGAAGTTCCGGGTGAATGAAGATGAAGTCACCTTTAATGTGTAGAAGTCAATGAAGCACCCAAGCGATATTCATATAGTATTGACTATTGATGTAATTGATGAAGTAGTGGCTAGTGTGAGCCATTTGATGTGTATGAATGAGCTGCTTGAGGCTGTGCTTGCAAACTATGATGAGACCGATGTCCAAGGTTACGATGAGGTGGTAGCTGGCCTTTTTGGATTAGGGGAAGGTTCAAGGAACCCATTAAAGCTGGATATTGACCTAAAGAATCAAGAAAATCCTCCCGCCAAGCCATCAACGGAGGAATCACCAAAGCTTGAATTGAAAGTGCTCCCCGCTTATCTTCAGTATGCATTCTTAGGGGAAAATAACACCTTACCGTAATCATTGCAACTGACTTACTTCAATGTCAAGTAAAGTTACTTCTTGAAGTGTTGAGAAGATACATCAAAGCTATTGGGTGGACTATCGCTGAGATTGTGGGTTTTCCACTCGACATTTGCACTCACAAAATTCAACTCGATAGTGAGTGTAAACTAAGTGTGAACACCAAAGGAGATTGAAGCCACCAATGCAAGAGGTAGTGACAAAAGAGATAATAAAGTGGTTGGATGCATGTGTGATTTACCTTATTGTGGATAGCAAGTGGGTGAGTCCATTACAATATGCACCAAAAAAGGGAGGTATCACGGTAGTCCCAAATGAAAAGGGGGAACTTGTTTCTATGAGACCGATAACTAGATGGAGAGTATGCACGGACTACCAAAAGTTAAATTCTTGGACCGAAAAAGATCACTTTCCCATGCCTTTTATGGATCAAATGCTCGATCGACTTTCGGAGAGAGGACGGTATTGCTTGTTGGATGGGTATTCCGGATATAATCAAATCTCGATTACTCTGAAGGACCAAGAGAAAATTACTTTCACGTTTCCATTTGGAACTTTTGCTTTCAAAAGGATGCCATTTAGATTGTGTAATGCACCAGCAACGTTTCAACGTTGCATGCTGTCTATTTTCGTTGATATGGTGGATGGTTCAATGGAATTCTTTATGGATAACTTCTCAGTTGTGGGCGATACTTTTGAGGCATGCTTAGCACACCTGGGGCAGGTCCTTCAATGATGTGTGGAAACAAGTTTGGTCCTAAATTGGGAGAAATGTAACTCATGGCTAGGGAAGGTATAGCTCTTGGTTACAAAGTGTCACAAAAAGGGTTGGAAGTGGATAAGGCAAAGATTGAGGTAATTGAGAAGCTCCCACCACCAATTTCAGTAAAAGATATTCGAAGTTTCTTGGGGCATGCTGATTTTTACCGGAGGTTCATCAAAGACTTTTCAAAAATTGCACACCCTTTGTGCAAACTTTTGGAAAAAGAGGTGAAATTCAACTTTGATGACGCATGTATGGAAGCCATTAACTTCTTGAAATAGAAGTTAATCTCTACCCCGGTTATCATTAATCCTGATTGGTCGGCACCCTTCAAAGTGATGTGTGATGCAAGTGGTATGACATTAGGTGTCGTGTTAGGGAAAAAACACAACAAGCTATTCCATCCCATTTACTACGCAAGCAAAACCTTGAATGGTGCTCAGCGTACCTACACGGTTACTGAGCAAGAATTACTTGCAGTGGTATATGCGTTTGAAAATTTTTGGGCATATTTGCTAGGAACCAAAGTGGTTATTCACACTGATCATGCAACTTTGCGTTATTTAATGGCAAGGAAAGACGCCAATCAAAGATTGATAAGGTGGGTACTATTGTTGCAGGAATTTGACTTTGAAGTCAAAGATAGAAGAGGTTATGAAAATCAGGTGGCTGACCATTTATCCAGTTAGAAGGCAAGGAGAATGAAGAGCTAGAGGTAGACATCAATGACTCATTTCCCGGTGAACAGGTATTCTCGGTCACTTTCAAGCAAATTCCTTGGTATACTGATTTTGCTAACCATGTGGTGTGTGGACTAATGGCGGAAGATCTGAACTTCTACCAACAAAAGAGGTTCTTGTTCGATGTCAAGAAATACTTTTGGGATAAGCCATATTTATTTAGAGAATGTGCACACCATATTATTAGGTGATGTGTACCTGAAGAGGAATTTGTCAAGAAATGCATACAATGCCAAAAACAAGGTGGAGTGTCCAGAAGGCATGAGCTGCCTCTGAAGCCTATTCTGGAAGTTAAGTTATTTGATATTTGGGGAATAAATTTCATGGGTCCATTTGTGAGCTCGTTTGGTAATAAGTACATTTTGGTGTAGGTAGATTATGTTTCTAAATGGGTGGAAGCTGGCCCTACCCAACAATAAAGGGAAGAGTGTCGTTCAGTTCTTAAAGCGCTACATCTTTTCTAGGTTTGGCACCTCTTGAGCTATTATCAGTGATAGTGGATCACATTTTTGCAACAGGCTATTTCCATCCGCATTGAGCAAATACAGGGCGCGATATAAAAGTGGCAACGCCATATCATCCTCAAACGAGCGGCCAAGTGGAAGTTTTGAATCAAGAGATTAAGAGTATCTTAGCTAAGACCGTGAATGCAAATAGGACTGATTGGTCTCGAAAGCTTGATGATGCTCTTAGGGCATTTAGCACTGCCTACAAGACATCAATTGACATGTCCCTCTATCAGCTAGTATTTGGAAAATCTTGTTACTTACCAGTTGAACTGGAACACAAAGTATTATGGGCATTAAAGACTTTACATCTGGATTGGGTGAAGTCTTCAAAAATAAGAGTCGATCAGCTAAACGAATTGGATGAATTTAGTTTTAGGGCATATAAGAGTTCAGCCCTCTACAAGGAGAAGATAAAGAAGTGGCATGATTCTAAGATCGTTAGGAGGGAGTTCTGAGTTGGAGACTGGGTGTTGCTATACAACTCTCGACAGAGACTCTTTTCGAGAAAGCTCAAATCAAAGTGGTCAGGCCCATTTAGAGTGACACAATTTTTTTGTAAATGGAGCCATTAAAGTTGAGGCAAATAGGGTCATGCCTTCAAGGTGAATGGGCAATGCTGAAAGTTGTATTTTGGAGAGTGCCATGAAATTTCACTGATTGAGGTGGTGTACTTGGAAGATGCTTGAAAGCATTTCCATGTTGTTCGGTGACGTTAAATAAGGAGCTTCTTGGGAGGCAACCAAAGTTATAGTGGCTTTGATTAATGTGTGTTGAATGTGCAGGTGTGGGTGATTCTGTGATATAAAGGCTTCTTTTTCAATCGACCGAGTGGGTTCGACGATCCCAAATTTGCTCGCCTTTGTGGTACCTACAGTGAGTTGAGATACTAGAATATTGGTTGAAGTACATACACCACTCGGGGATGCACCGAAATGATTGGGCAAACCCGACTTTCTCCGCCCTTTGCCTCATCCCCAGAAGGTTGGAGTCCTGGTACTTTCGGCGAGGTTTCCCATACACTGGGTGACGCACCAATGCTACTCGGTGAACATATATTTGTACGCCTTTCTGTCCCTAAATGGAGTAATTACATGCTGGATATTTTGGCGAGTTTCATGCAACTTGGTGGTTCGCTAATTGGTTCGGCGATCGCCGTACTTCTTTACCAAATGGCTGCCTAGTGAAGATTTATTTTCACCCTACTCTATTTGTTTGAGTGCCAATACTTTCTCTTTACTTTTTTGTCATTTTTAGTTTATCCTGTGTAGTGTTTGTTCTCTGATAACATTGAGGACAATGTTAGATGCTTTTAGTGGGGATAGTAGGAGTCTGTTGTTTCTATCGAAATGATCGTGCGGCTACGATGAGGAAAATGAAGTTACATACACAATATGTGAACTTTTAGCATCTCGTTGTGACTAGTCGGTTGTCAAATGAGCCTCTTGTGATGAACATTACACGCTAGCTAGAAAGTGTGGAGTCTTGTTTGATATTGGTACCAATTACTTTGAACACTGTGTGTGTGATAACACCTAGGACTTTCCCCGTTGGTCCGGTTGATTGAGTGATGCAAGCACTTGAAATGATCTGAGGCAACAATTTTAAATAGTGAAAACAATTTGAAAATATACCTCTTTTGTGGCCAACCTTGTGAGATGTGTGAACCTTGATTAAACCCTATTGAGCCTTACCCTTTTCTTGGAAGAAACTTGAACAATTATGACCTCTCTTTATCCATTCACCCATAACTTTCATGAAGTATGGTTTGTTTGAATAGACAACTTAAGCCAAAAGCCTAAGTTGGGCTTATTGTGAAAAGAGAAGGAAACTCAAGAAGTGTGAGAAAACCCCCTTTGAATAACGGATTTGAAAAAGATGGAACCCCTTCATGTAAAAACAAAGAAGAGAAAAGAGAAAAGAAAATGAAAAAGAAGAAAGAAAAGAAAAAGAATGAGAAAGTTGTGGAATAAAGTAGTGGAAATTGCTAAAAGAATGGGGTATCCGGTAGTTCATATGAAGTTGAATAATGGGGTAGATTATGAGCATGTTTGAAATGTTAAAGAAATGGAGGAAAGTGACGTTAAGACCATACTTCATGAATGTAGAAGCCCTTAAGCCTAAAAGACTATACCTTCACACTCAACCATGTTACAAGACTTGAAAAGACCTTTGTGATCTTGAGTGAGGTGAAACAAATGTTGATTGGAAAATAAGGGCAAACCTATGGGTGGAGTCATGCATGTGTTCATCTTTGTGAGTGTGAGACTTGTATGTGATTCTGAAACCTTAAACTTTTGAGAAATTTTGTGTGATTAAGGAATCGTCTTTGTGTGAGGGAATTTTAGTATCTTTGTTGAGCTTGAACTTGCATTTGAAGCAAGTATTGTGAACATTGAGCATCTTTGATAATGGTGAGTCACGATTTGAATCTTTGAGTGCACAACTGATCATTGTATGAGTAATTTGAACCTGATTGTGTGTATCCTTGTTGAGGCTTATGTAGCACTGTTAGGGGCATCTTTCTTTTGAACTGCTGATCTTGAGTTTTACTTGAGGACAAGCAAGAGTATAAGTTTGGGGCGTTGATGAGTCCGGAATTTGGACTCATTCGGAGCTCAGTTTGATAGTTTTCACTGTCCTCAAATGCCTAATCTATGCTATAAACTAATTATAAGACCTTGATTTTCAGCATTACAGGCTAGGGAGCAAAGCAAGGACAACAACGAGCATAAAGGAACCAACAAGCTGAAGAGATGGAGAAAAGTGATCCTGATGATCGCTAAAACCACTCGGCGAATCGC
>JAJOOS010007096.1:0-27763 GCA_029582725.1 Solanum chiquidenum
AAATTCTGTTAAATCATTAAAATTATATTTTAATGGTTTTTGGGTTATTATACTATTATTATCAATTAGCTCAATTTTTACTTTTGTTTTATGTTTTTGCCATCCTTGTAAAGGGTCTTCGCTATGTAATAATTCCAACTTATCTTGGATTATTTTTACTTTATCTGTGGAGAATATAATTAATTCCATTTTAGGGTCTTCTTCTTTTATATTTTCTAATTTTGTTCAGTTGTTATTATTTCATCTTCCGTTACTAATTCTCTCGTAATATAGTTTTCTTCTTATCCTGTATTTATTAATATTTAGTATTTTCGTTGTTTCATTATTCCCGTTATGTAGTAATGATGTGGTTTTATTTCTTCGTCCATCGATTTTTGTGGAGTTTATCTAGTTGTAGACAACCTTTAAGAACGACTGATATATCAAAAGACTACAAAATCAAGAGGAGCTCATATCTAAATTACACAATATTGATGCATTACATATACATGTGATCATCTTTGTCGAAAATAAATTTTGTTACCTATACAGCTACGTAAAAAGCCCTAAAATTTTCTCTTCATAATTTCTAAATTTTTGAATCGGCTGGAAATAGGATCAACGGCCAACCTAGCATCATGGGGAGTACTCCTAATCCGAGGGCTATCAATAAATCACTCCAGCCCGAACCATATCCAACAAGAATCTACGGTAGCTTCCATTCCAAGAATCAGAGACACCGAAACCAACAGAAATAGGGGATTTAGGGATATATGGTTCCAAGAGCGGTATTACTGCCTAGCTAAGGCCCAAACTATCAGACTCATGCCTGCTACATCAGTCTATAGGGAGCTAAGCCATCTGAAGAGACGTTGGGGAGATTACAAGGCCTAACGGCTCCAAAAGGACGCAAGTCTATGGCAATCACTACCCTAAGCCTAGACTAAGGCCAAACATACTCCAATAATATTCACAAATCACAAATAAGGCACACCACAAGGTAAGGATGATCAACAAATACAATAGACATGCTTCAACCGGCCAGAATACCTAAAAAGTAGCCTAAGGCATGGATTCTAGGAATTTAACATGATTAACCACAAATTTAACCCCAAATTCAACAAATCAACATACAATTACTTAATCATACTCAGTCTAAGGAGAGGGGAGTTGTAGCCTACTTGAAGGCCCACCGCGTGTTCTCCAAATCACGTAGTCGGAGCTTTTCCATTTCGTATGGCCTTAGAACTCTTCCATGATATCAAAAATAGAATCACAACGTCAATACAGTCGTTTTGACACCAAGATCGCATTTTTTGGAGACGGACCCAAAATTAGGTCTAAAATGGGATTGTGGAACCCGCACCAGGAATCCCAAAATCAACTCCGTGAAAAGGTTCAGTTTACTTCCCTGTACATGTGACCCAAAATTAAACACAATTCGGGGATCAGAACAGCTCGAAATCAGCTCATGCATTTAAATCACCATTAAAGATTAAGAAGGAGAGAGGACAATAGCTAAAACTCGAAAATTACCTCGAAAGGAGGTCCTCGAGCACTCCAATGCGTAGACACAAAAATTTGGAGCAATCCAGCCTTTGAATCACCCAAAACGGAGCTAAAATGAGAGAGAAATCACATTTAGAACAAGAGGGATGAATGCTGATTTTTGGCTTTAAATAATGGCAGATCTGGTCGATAAAAGGACTTCTAGTTGCTAAAAAAGACATTTTCTAGTCGCTAAAAGTGTACACCAGATATCAGATTTTTTCTATTTCTTTTTCAAAGTCTCCGAATGGATCCTCGAGATTCATTCGAACCCGATAAAAATAAAACAAATATTCTACCCCACTAAATTCGACATACCTAACTCAATGGAATTGTTGGATTTGCATAAAAAAGATTGTTATGATAGAAAAACCCCTTCGGGACCCATTAGGCCTAAAACTCAACTTTTCTCCTAAACACCCAAAAATCATAAAGAAGATCTCAAGACCCAAACGAAAAGTCCTATTAAACCAAATTCAGCATTCCGGAGCTAATGACACTGACGGAATTCTCGTACGACAACTAATTCTCTAAATGTTGAATAAAGGTCACACTTAGGCCAAAGTTTAAAATCTAAAATGCCTAATGGCACAAACTCGTGATGAAAGCCTCGAGATTCGAGCTGGCCATACGACTAGCCTAAAATGACCATTTCGGAGCTGATGGAACTGTCAGAATTCTGTTCCGAAGTTGTTTACCTAACATTTTGATTAAAGTCAACTATTCAAGTTACAAAATCTCCAAAACAAGGGAACGGACATAAAACTCAAATAAACAACCAAGTGACCAAACAATCAGTGCTAGCAAGTCATAAATGACTTGTGGTCGCTATAGGAACACTCTAAATGATGAAAGGAAGGCATTAAGGAAAAAATGACATAGAGGGTCATTACAACATCTACTACTAAAAAGGACTTTCATCCGCGAAAGTAAGATTCAAGAAGTACCTGAAGGCTCAAATAAGTTGGGAAAATGCTCCCGCATCTCCTGCTTGGTCTCCCAGGTAGCCTTCTCGACTGGAGGGTGCCTCAGTGGACCTTAACAACAAGAATGTCTCTGGATCGTAACTGCCTCACATACCTAGCGAAGATGGCAACTGGCTCTTCAATATAAGTCAGACGATCATCCAACTCAACCGCGTTGTACTGGAGCAACTGAGACTCATCTGGTACATACCAATGCAACATCGAAACATGGAAAACTGGATGAATAGCTGAGAATGCTTGAGGCAATGCTAACTCATAGACAACATCACCAACTGTCCCCAAAATCTCAAAAGGCTCGATATATCTGGGGCAAAGCTTACCCCGCATCCCAAATTTCATCATGCCCCTTATGGGCGATACTCGGAGGAATACTCTTTCACCAACGGCATATCTCAACGGCCGACGCCTATGATCCACATAACTCTAGTGTCCACTCTGAGCCATCCTAATACTATCCTGAATCACCCTCACATTATCTAAAGCCTCCTGAAGAAAGTTTATACCATGCGGCCTATTCTTTGTAGACTCAAACCAATAAACTGGAGAGCAAAAATGCCTACTATATAAGGCCTCGAATGGGGGCATCTGAATACTAGAGTGGTAGTTGTTGTTGTACGCAAACTCCGCCAAAGGCAACTGGTCCCACTCACCTCCAAAATCCGTAACACATGCCCGCAATATATCCTCAAGAACCTGAATAGTGCTCTCTGACTAACCATCAGTTTACGGGTGAAATGTTGTGCTAAGGTCGACACGGTTGCACAACTCCTCCTAAAAAGCCCTCCAAAAATTAGAAGTGAACTGCAAACCCCGGTCTGATATGATAGAAACAGGCACACCATGACGACAAACCACCTCCCTAATGTAGATACGAGCCAATCTCTTGGCACTGAAGGAAGTATTAACGGGAATAAATTGTGTTGACTTAGTCAAGAGATCCATGATGACCCAAATATTGTCAACACCTCCAGAAGTACGAGGTAAACCTACAATGAAGTCTATAGGGATACGCTCCCACATCCACTCCAGAATGGGTAATCAGTGAACCTCACCACCATACCTCAAGTGCATGGCCTTCACCTGCTGGCCACTCAAACAGCGAGTCACATAGTCTAAGATGTCTCTCTTCATACCGCTTCACCAGTAATGTTGCCTCAAGTCACGATACATCTTAGTTGTTCTCGATTGGATGGAATATCTAGAATCATGGCCCTCGCTAAGGATTAGCTGAATCCAACCCCAACTCTCGAAACAAACAACCAGCCATCAAACCTCAAAACCCCATCTGATCTAAGGTAGCCTGCCCAGCATCACCTTCCACTACCCTATCTCTGATTGCTACCAAAGACTCATCCTTGAACTGATGACCATAGATCCGATCTAGCAAAGATGACTGAACTCCCACATAGGCTAATACTCGTCTAGAATCTGAAATATCAAGTCAAATCATCCAGTTGGATAAGGACTAGATTTCAAAGGACAAAGTCGCTCCGTAAACAGAAAGGAAGGATAGACTACCCATACTCACTGCCTTCTGGCTCAAGACATCCTCTACTACAATCTCTTTGCCTGGATGGTAGAGAATAGATATATCATAGTCCTTCAGGAAGTAAATCCAACGACGTTGCCTCGAATTAAGGTCCCAATGGCTCATAATGTACTGAAGGATCCTATGACTAGTGTAGATCTCACAATGAACTCTGTACAAGTAGTGCCTCCAGATCTTAAGCATAAAAACTACCGCCGCCAATTCCATTTCATGGGTGGGGTAGTTGTGCTCGTGCAACTTAAGCTACCTCAATGCATAAGCTATGACCTATCCTAGCTGCATTAATACACAACCCAAACCAATGCCGTATGCGTCACAATATATCGTGAAGTTCTCGCCCTCAACTGGAAGAGTCAAAATAGGAGTGGTGGTAAGCACATCCTTGAGCCTCTGAAAGCTCAACTCACACTCCTCCGACCACACAAAATGGATATCATGGCGAGTTAATCGAGTGAAAAGTGCTGCAATAGTGGAGAAGCCCGCAACAAAGCGTTTGTAGTAAAACGCTAACCCAACGAAGCTATGAACCTCAGTAATAGAAGTGGGACTGGGAGCCTCTGCTTTGCGAATCAACTCGGCCACCTGTCCCACCTCCCCGGAGACCACCTCGCGTACCCTAGTGACCACCCCGGTGATCCTGATCTCCTCATCTACTTGGAGGTGTTATTGATGGTGCGGGTCTAGCTGCCTGTGGAGCTAGTGTGACTGACCTATGAAGAGGGTACTCTCTGGACCAATAATCGAGCTCCCTACAGTCATAACAACCTTGTGGTGGTCTGCTCGCAACTGGAGGCTGACCACCCCAACCTGAAGAACCTGACTGAACACCACCTCAGCCCTGACTCTGACCGGTAATAGAGTCACCCTAACGGTGTTGGTCACCCTTTATAGCATGTAGCAATGCTTGGATCGAGCGACTGAACTGACCCTGCTGGAACCTCTTGTGGCTGCCCCATTGGGCCTCGCGATGGAGCTTCTCAAGTGTATGGTTATGGTAAACTACATCTAGAAATGAACGTCCCGCTTAAACCATAGGCTGAGTCTTTAACTTAAGCTAGAATATCAAACCTTGAACAAGTATCAAACTCACTCCTCCTCAGTAGGTAGAATCATCGTAGCATGATGAGAGAGCTCGTGGAATATAGCCTCATACTCAGACAAACTCATAGAGCCCTGCTCCAACCTAGAGAACTCATCACGAAGATGATCCCTAATGCTCCGCGGAATGAACCTAGCCAAAAATGCCTCTTAGAACTCTGTTCACGATACTAATGGAGACCAGTTGGCCTGGCCTCTAAGTAAGAATGCCACCAATGTCTGGCCGTCCTATCTAGCTGATAAGTGGTGAAGTCGGCTCTTTTCCACTCCACCAATCCCAACGCATGTAGCCTCTCTCGGTAAGTAGTAAGAAACACATGGGCATCCTCCCCAACATCCCTAAACAACCTTGGCGGTGACAATCTCAGAATTACCCCGAGCATCTTCTACTCACGTAGTGGCATGAATCCATCTAAATCATCTGACTGAGCGGCGGGCTGCTGCTGCATACCCACTATTACCGCTAAAATATGGGCGAGCATCACCTGAATATCTAGAGTGGTAGCTGGTGTGGGTGGTGGCTGGGTTAGTCCTTTGCCCCATCGACAGAGGAGGAACATGATCTACCTGAGGATCCGCCTCCGACTTCGGAGTCCTGTCTCTCACTTAAGGTGGTCGTGCAGCCCTGCCTCCACCTCGGGGTCGACCTCTACACCTAGATGGGGCTCTGTCTGTGGGCTCGGGTGCATCAACCCTGGCTTCTCTACCAAATGTATGAGTCATCTTTTGAAAGAGTGAAACAAGTGAGATCCAATGAAACCAATAAGACATACAATGCACGAAAAGGATACAAAACATGAAGTTTTCCGAACAACATCATGTAGCCTCCCGAAGATAAGTCACAGACGTCTCTGCGCCGATCCACATGACTCTACTAGACGTTAGCTTTGTACAAGTGAGACCAGTGAACCTGGTGATCTGATACCAACTTGTCATGGTCCGATTCCTCGAGTCATGATGGCGCCTACTATAACCTAGCAATAGGAAAGCCAACCCGTATCCCGGAACTACAAGTAATGGGATTGAGGGCAGAAAACTAAACTGAAACTAAAACAATAACATAAATAACAAGAATCATAGATGAAGAAGCGAAAGCAAGCTTAAATATATATACAAATAAGAGATCGCTCCCAGAACCTGGAAGTCACATGTACAAAACTACTAAAAAATGAGTACAAGTCTAAAAAATGAACCACATAAAAATACTGTCTCAAAAAGCATAAGACAAGTCAATATATATAGATGGAGACTGGTATAACACGCAATTCCAAGTGCTCACTCCCGTCTCTAGATCAGACTGCTGCAGGCTCGATGCCAATCCTGGTAGCTGGTGCTCAGACCTATATCACGAAAACAGATGCATAGTGTAGTATGAGTACCAAAATAATAGGTACTCAGTAGGCCTTATAGGCCGAATAAGCAAGAAAAGCAAAGGTAATATGAAATGCGAGAGTCTAAAATACTACCAGAAACAGGAACGAGAAATCTAACAGGTATGCACACGAGTGTACTAACACACAAAGAAAAGGAGAATAACTAACAAAATCTGATCGGGCTCCCATAAACTCAACGGGTACACTCGTGCGTAAGCTAAAAGTAAAACCTGAGTGGACTCCTATAAGGCTGACAGGTACAAGGAAGAGTTTAGAATGGAATAAGAGGATCCGATGAAGTTTTCAAGATTTCCACAACTTTCAACTTACTCGAACCGAACCAATCCATATGCCTGAAGCTCATCAAGAATTGATAGGGGTTAAGGACTTGAACTGAATTGAAGATGGAGGATCAAGGACTTGAACCGAGATTTGGAGTAACCAAGGACTTGAACCAAAGATAAGGATAATTGTTGACTTAAACCACATATAAATATGACTGAGGACTTGAACCGACGTGAGAGTAGGTATGGACTTGAACCAGTCTGTAAGGAGCATGGACTTGAACCACGACTAAAGAAAGCCAGGACCTAAACCAAGGCTATAATGCCAAGGCAAGGACTTAAACCACGCCCTTTGGAGTGAATTAGGAGACTTGAACTACTAATAGAGGTGAATCCTCTAGAAATAGGATGACCGGCCAACCGAGCATCACGGGGAATATCCACAATCTGAGGGCCATCAATAAATTAGTCTAGCCCTAACCATATCCAACAAGAATTGATGAGTAGCTTCCACACCAAGAAACAAATATGTGGAACCACCGAAAATAGGGGATTTATGGATATATGGTTCCAAGAGTGGTCTTACTGCCTAGCTAAGGCCCAAACTATTAGACTCGGGTCTACTACATCAATCTTGAGGGAGCTAAGCCGTCCGGAGCGATGTCTGGGAGATTACAAGGCCTAAAGGCTCCAAAAGGACACAAGTCTATGGCAATAATTAGCCTAAGCCTATACTAAGGCTAAATATTCTCCAACAATATTCATAAATCACATATAAGGCACACCACAAGGTGAGGAAGATCAACAAATACAATAGATATGCTTCAACTGCCCGGAATACCCAAAAAGAAGCCTAAGACATGGATTCTAGGAATTTAACATGATTAACCACCAATTCAACCCCAAATTCGTACAAATAAACATACAATTACTTAATCATGCTTAGTCTAAGGAAAGGGAAGTTGTAGCCTACCTATAGGTCGACCACACGTGCTCCAAACCATGTTGCCAGAGCTCTCCCCTTATGTATAGCCTCAACACTCTTCCACCCTATCAGAAAAGCATCACAACGTCAATACGGTCGTTTTGACACAAAAATCACATTTTTTAGTGACGGACCCAAAATCAGGTGTAAAAAGAGATTGTGGGACCCGCACTAGGAATCCCAAAATTGACTCTGTGAAAAGTTTCATTTTACCTCCTCGAACTTGTGTCCCAAAATAGAACATAATTTGGGGCTCGAAAAATCCCAGAATCAGCCCTTTTATGTAAATCACCATTAAAACTAAAGAAGGAGAGAAGACAACCGCTAAAACTCGAAAGTTACCTCAAACGGAGGTCCCCCGACAGTCCCCGAGCACTTCAATACGTAGCCAAGCATATTTCGAGCAACCCAACCTTTGAATCACCCAAAATGAGGCTAAAATGAGAGAGAAATCACATTTATAAAATGAGGGCAAAATTGTGATTTTTGGCTATAAATAATGGAAGATCTGGTCGCTAAAAGGACATCTGGTCGCTAAAACAAGCCATTTTCTGGTAGCTAAAAGTTTGAACCAGATATCAGATTTTTCTATTTTTCAAAAGCCTCTGAGCGGATCCTCTAGATGTTTTGACTAAAGTCAACTATTCAAGGTTCAAAAGCTCCAAAACAGGGGAATGATCATAAAATCCAAACAAATGACCAGGCGACTGAATAATTAGTGCCAACAAGTCATAAATGACTTGGGATCGCTACAGGAACGCTCTAAATGACGAATAGAAGGTATTAAGGCAAGAATGACCAGGAGGGTCATTACACATATACGAAGAAACTTGATTATCACACCAGAGTTTTGCTATTGTAGAATGTCTCAATCCAATTTCTATTAATATGTGCTGTATCCACGTGATCTCAAATATGGACCGTGGCCATAGATCTATACTCGAATTTTGCACTGGATTGAGATACAACACCTTGTTTCTTACTTCTCTATGACACCAAATTACCATCAACAAAGACACAATATCCAGTAGTAGATCACATATTGGTTTTACATCCATCCTAATCAACATTAACAAAACACTCAATGTGAGTATGTTGTGGTTACCTGTCACGACCCAACCCACCGGGCCGTGTGGGCACCTACTCTAACACCTAAGTAGGAAAACCCTAAATTCCCAAACAGTGAAAAATGTGCGGAAGATTAATGAAACTAAGGTAGAAAAAAATTCATGGAGATTTTCATAAAAACAGAGTTTAAAACAATTCGAGTTAAGACTTTGTAAAGTAATTAACACCCCAGGGATCTAGTCTAAACAAGTACCAGAGCTTCTAACATTACAAGATCCGAATGCAATAACAAAAGACACAATTCTCACCACATGGAAGGAAACATGGAAGATGTTGGAGATTATCTTCGTCTTCACCTATGAGACATCACCAAACCTGCATCCATATTATTCCCAAAATGCATAGCAAGAGTAGTACCAGCATAAAACCACACATACTGGTAGGCATCATTGGTCAACCCGATACCCACCGCATAATATAAGAAATAGACCAGAAAAAATATGCAATAAAGACTATTCATTTCCTCCACCTTTATAATTTCCTGCCCTTATCATTTCCGGATACTTAAATCATACTATTACACTTGACTTTAACCCCTTACTCACTCTGTTCTTGATCATAACTTAACCATTCTGTCTCTTGAAGGAGATCCCGAATATAACTACTACCAACCCATCCATACACTCACGACACACCCTTAAGTCTTTGATGAGTCCATAATTTGGACTCATTTAGGTCTTCATTTTAATAGAATTAGTGTCCTCAAATGCATATTTTGTCTCAATAACTGATGCAAATCCTTAAGTTTCAGGTATATGGAGTTTGAGGCAAAGCATGGAGACTACTTGGCAAAATGGAACAAAACAGCTGAAAAGATGAAAAAAAGAAGGCCTGAGGATCGCCTAATGCATTCGGCAAGTCACCGAATGGGCTTAACCTCACCCAAAGTTCCAGTGTACTGAGCCCTGAAGGAAAAAATCAATTCGGCATTGAAAATGAGTCATCGGCGCATCGCCGAACAGTTCCGCAAAGCAGTACTATATCGCCCAATGATCCCGAACGTGAAGATGTTGAAGGCAAAAATTGAAAGACAATGAAGCAGACCAAAGGGCGGATCGCTGAGTGCATCGGTGATCCCGACTAACTGGGCCAAGTGATCCTTCACAACACATTTTTTGACAGCTATAAATACTAGTCTGAGTTTTTATCTTAGGATGCAATTTCAGAGACAACATTTTTATTTTTCTAAGTTTTCAAGTAGAGAATTTTTGCTTAGCTTTTGAAGATTTGAAGACTTCCAATTCTAAGAAATTGGAAGTGGGTGTTGAGGATTCTTCATCTTAGGCTTTATTGAAGTGAATATAAATCATACCCAGTTGATGTTACTTCAATTTGGTATCAATATCTTCCTTTTTTCTATGTCTAGCTAAAGCCCTAATTCTTGGGGTGTGATTTTGTGAATATGGGTTAAATTTCATGTTGGGTATTGCTTATTGTTAGTCTATTTGCTATTTAAATGTGATTTTGTTTAGTAGCTGTGTTTGAACTTAATGGGATTGTAATTGCAAATACGATTTCATTTTAGTGTTTTTAGCTTGCTCGAGAGAGAGGTTTTAAAACTAAGACTACTAAATCGATAGCCGATGGTTATTGGGTCATCTTGGGTTCAGCTCGAGAGAGTGAACCCTAGGCCTTTTCCCAAACATTCAGCTTGAGAGAGTGAATGGGCTAAGGCAGAGTTTGTACTTAAAAGGGGCAACTCGGTGTTCGAGAGAAACCGAGTAGATTCGGGGTAAGTTACTCGAGAGAGAATTTACCCTCACTAAAGTCTAGCCTAGTTACAAATGTTCAGCAATTGACGATCAATATCATTTATTCGATTGTGTAGTTTATCCATATTCCTATCACATCCCAAGAATCCCGTCTCCCTAATTTGCATCTTCTTATTTTCGCTATTTTTGTTCATTAATTGAATACAAACCCCCTATTGATAATTGACATTCGTGTCTATCCCTTAATTTATCATATTTTTACTCGATAATGTTTTTAACTATGGTTAACTCTAGCATATTCGCGCTTAACTCTTAATTGTCAAAAACCGCACCCTTGGGACTCGACCCCAACCCATTCGGTTTGATTATATTACTATTGTACGATTGTAGACACTTGAATTGGAAGTTGTGTCTTAATTACACAAACATCAGTCTTCCACATAACAACTCAACCCCTTTCCTCCATATTATATTCTATCAAGGCCTATTAACTGTTTAAATAACAATCCCTTAACCGGGTAATACTTAACTATTTGACATTACGACATAACACCACCCCAATTCTCAGCGACAATACTTATTATCACCTCTTTAAGGTAACACATAGTGACACCTGGACCCTTGGTCTCCACCTACCATATCACATCCCGATTTGGGCCTAATAATTCACAATTCATTCCTTACAAGATATACCTAAGTAACTTACGATACTGAAACCCATATATATATATACAATGTACAATCTAGTTATCATTTCAAGAGAAACAGACAATTCCATATCCTCAACAATACGCATATATGACAAGTCAATGGTCCTCTCATGAAACCCATACCCAAATTGTTAGTGTGCTGGTACACGACACCCGATCCAATGCATGTAAGTGTGTGGGTACATGACACCCAATCCAATGCATGTAAGTGTGTGGGTACGTGACACCCGATCCAATGAACTTTAGTTTGTTGGTAAGTGACATCCGATCAAATGCATGCTAGTGTGTCGGTACGTGACACCCAATCCAATCTATGTTAGTGTGTTGGTACGTGACACCTAATCCAATGCATGTTAGTGTGTCAGTACGTGACACCCGATCCAATCTATGTTAGTGTGTCGGTATGTGACACCCGATCCATCAGGACAATAACCATCAAAATCACATCCATAATAAACATATGTATAATCACACAATCAAGTATTAGGTTTATGTCATGCAATTGTACATATTCAATTCATTAGGTTTGTTTCCATTTTTTATGCTTTGCATACACGCATGCATACCATATCGTAATCAATCCACATTCATTACACAACAGGAAACCAAACCATAACCTAAGCCTAGTTCATCGATTAGGGGTTCCTCATACAGTATACGTCTGATGTAACATCTAGGATACATGTACAATCATATCTTTTTTGGTGTACGAAAGCCTACATATGAATTCTACAATTAATTACCATTATACTACACATTGAATAGTGGATTTATAACTACTCAATCAAATAAACCTAGCCTACCTTAGTGCGAAGCATTCACAGAGGGATTGCATCTTGAAATCTGGTTTCTGGATGATGGGACGGCGAATCTTGATCGGAAATCTGCAATCATTCGACCTCCTAACGCTAGAAATATTTTTCTCCTTCCTTCCCATGCCTAGAGCATCCTTTTGAGTGTTTCTGGGGTGATCCTCGCCTCTTTTTGGTGTTTTTGGAAAAAGGAGAAAATAAGACTTCACGTTATTTACATTCTGTCTCGCCCATCCCGCTCTGGCGGCCATTTATCCCGCTAGATCACCACCGCCCTAGCGGCATCTGGCCCGCTCTGGCGGGCTGAGAGACCAAGTTTTTCCTGACATTTTTCTTTTCCTAATTAACGATGGTTCGGGTCGTTATAATAGATATCAATTTACCCCTCGTTCGTCCCTGATAAACTAGCAAAGGGATAAACCTGTGCCCTTCTAGGAGTACTTCTAAACTAACAAATTGGCCCATTTCAAAACCATGAAGGATGGTGGATTTTCAAATTTGAGATACAGCAGAGGCGGGCATAAAATATATGAGTGTTTGGATTGAATCCCTTGGGACTCGAAATTGAAAAGATGATGTAGTCGATGTCTTGATCTCCTTCTGAATTTCCCAAGATGTTATGGAATTTTCAAGATGCCTCCAAAGAGAATATGTATCCCCTAGGTTTTATACCCAAAGGACCGTCTAGGGAAATGACACAACACACAAAGTAAAGCACACGTCTAATTGTACAACCTGCCCCGCCAGAGCGGCATCATTTTCGCTGCGGTAGGGCCACTGTGGCGGGGACACGCCTGCTGTAGCCAGAAATTGAATGCAGTTAAAGGCGGGATGGGGGAAAGGGGAATGGTTTCCCCATTTCCTCCCTTTCTCTTTCAAAAATTCCCAAAATCCTCTTGATCACTATGCTCCGAACGTCAAAATCAAGGTAATGTTCTCATTCCTTATGTTATCTACTTCATTACTTACTTAACAACGATTGCATGACATTAAACAAATGATTAGAAGGGTCTTGGGGTATATATTCAAAATTCTGAACATAGGCTATCTGATTTGCTAGTAAAACATAGCATGGACACTTCCCTTACGTCCCTAACGTCTCTAAAACATCATGGGCATTAGGATTTCGCAAAAATACGGTCGAAACGGTTCCAAAATGGGTGGGGGAAGTTGAAAGGTTTCCTTGTTGTAAAACCCAGATTCGGACACCATTTAGGGGTTATTTTTCTAGAATAACAACATATATAGGTACTATGATAATTTATAGACTATGATCTACTGAAAATATGTGAAAATGAGGTTTTTGGGATGAAGAGGTGCCATGATCGCGCCTGGAATTTATCCCAGATGAATGCCTCTCTGGTGGCCTTCATCCTGCTGTAGTGGCCTCTCTTATCCCGCTGTGGCGGTATTTAGGCCATTGTGGCGTGATGAAGTGGGGCAGTGGTCCCTTGCCACTTAAATCAGAAAATTTTCTTTTCTCCCTTAACCCGATTGTTTAATCCCCCAGAGTTCTAACGTGTGTGTTTTCTAAATTTTTGCAAGCTTATCTAATGGTTGGTATTAACGAAGACAATCTACCCTTCCTCCAGTTTCCCGATGCCGCCAGTCGGGAATGGCATCACGACTATCGAAACAACAAATTCTGCTGCTAGAGAGGTTTCCACTTGCTGGGTTTAGAGGAGAAGGTGCCTGCCTTTTATACCCATCTCATGGAGTTCGACTGGGCTCGCACGGGATACACTTATTGAGCCTGTGCACCGGGACCGGGTCTACTGGGCTACTACAGAGGGAATGACTAGTTCTAACTGGTCTCCGAATGCCAAATGGTGGCTGCACTTAGTTAGCAAGAGGATCCGCCCATCGCACAACTGGACCAACGTGACCTTTCTGCGAGCTTTGGTGGTGGGATGCGCCATACAGGGCATTGTACTAAATGTGGGTGAGTAGATCATCTCAAAATGGAAGATCTTCTATCGGGGAAACAAAAAGGTCTTCTTCCTCCCGGGGGTTGGTGACCGCAATGTGCAAACAGGCGGGGGTTCCCCTCTTGGACACCGATGAGGTACTTTCTATGGATCCCCATTTTCACCCTATTTTGATTAGACAGGGTTCTACCTCCAGGAGCAAGAGCAGAAGGACGGACAAAGCCAATAGTAGTCAAGTAGCTGCTGAAGCGGAAGATGAAGGAGGTGAAGATGGTGTACGGGACGACACTCTTCCTACCTGGTCCCATCCCCCACTCTCAGGTGCACAGGTGGAGGACCTCGTGGCCGTCTGGAGGAGCTTGGGACGTTCCTTTGCTAGAACAACTCCGGTTCCACCTAGCACTGCTCTGGAGGTTAAAATGCACCACCGTGAACTGTGCCAGGAGTCAAGGAAGGGTTTGGAGAGGGATCGTCAGGATGTGGAAGACCTTGAAGGTCATCGTTTCTTGTGTTGGCCCCGGACATGAGTATCCCCGAGTCAAGAAAGGAGACTTCCAGTATTTTACCTTTATGGACAAGGTCGTGACTAGCCTGGTACCCCTGGAGGACCTAGACTTTGATGATGACACCTCCCAGTCCCAGGGATTCTAATTTAGTTTTTTGCCTCTCTTAGGCCTGTATTTGAACAATACTTTATTTTATCGTTTCGCTTCTCCTTACTTTTTGTAAGCACATGGATGTTGATTTCTGCTGCTTTTAGCAATTAATATTAATTGCTAAAGGTTGATAACATATTGTTCTTATTGTTGAGTATTGATAGGGTTGCGAGAATTGACCCATGCACGATGCAGTATCTACATGTGTGGCTAGGGAAAAGTAGGGGAGACAAGGATGATATTTTTTCTGGCCCTGTCCCGCTCTGATGGGAGAAATCCCGCACTGGCGGTATCACCCTAGCGGGAATAATCCCTCCCTAGCGACTCAGACGGAACATAACCCATGCCAATAATTTTTCTAGGGCTTTCCTCGTCTTCTAAATTCTTCCATTGATCCCCATGCTATAACTAGTCATTTAGGATAATTCCCTTAACTAGGATGGTCATTGTCGATCCCGAGCAATTCTCACGGTTCACACTCCAGAACCTATTCTCATTAATTCAACACCACAAACACGCACATCCCCTGGATATGCCCAGAACCTTACACGATTATATTCGGTCGCAACACACGTCCATATTTTTTGTTTACGAATCACATCATAGATTATCTAGACCCTTGCACCGAACTTAGTCATGACTTTTCTTTCCAACAACAAGTTCACAAAACTCAAGCAATTACCACTCATAGTTTCGAATATTTAGTCTAGCATTTTGCACATATCAAAGTTCAGACAATAATTATTGTGCACATAATCATATCATAACATCCAAACATATATACCTTTTCACATCAACAATTATTTCAGATAATAAAATGCACATATTTCCCAGTTTTAAGTTACGATGCACAGACAAGTCCAAATTATTAGTTAATTCATCCCATAGATGACCATTGCTGATCATCCATGCATTTATTCAGCCTCTACAGCCAGATACCAATTGGAACAATCTCGGTTCCAATTCACTTGCTTATGTCCCTTCAGCCGCGACTATGGCGTCCGGTTCACTTTGTTAAGATACCAATTGGAATTGGGAGATACCAATTAGACTCAACTCATACAACAAGCGACAACTTGCACGAAAGGAGTGAAGAGATGGAACAACTTCCTAGAATGCTTCCTAGATTCCTTAAGATTAGATGTGGACGTCAACACACCAATCTGCAAGAATCTAGTCCACACTTGATCTTGTACTGGGAGACCAGTAACCTGGGCTCTGATACAAATTTGTGACGACCTAACCCACTGGGCCGTGCGAGCACCTACTCTAACACCTAAGTAGGAGAACCCTAAATTCCCAAACAGTGAAAAACATACAGAAGATTAAGGAAACTAAGATAGAAACAAATTAATGGAGATTTTCATAAAATAAGAGTTTAAAACAATTCGAGTTAAGACTTTGTAAAGTAATTAACACCCCAAGGATCTAGTCTAAATAGGTACAAGAGCTTCTAAGATTACAAGATATGAACGCAATAAAAATAGACAGCTCTAACCACATGGAAGGAAACATGGAAGCTGTTGGAGCTTATCTTCATCTACACCTATGAGACATCACCGGACCTGCATCCAGACTATTCCCAAAAGGCATAACAAGAGTAGTATTAGTACAAAACCACATGTACTGGTAGGCATCATCGGTCAACCCGATACCCACTGCATAATATAAGAAATCGACCAGCAAAAACATGCAATAAGACTATTCCTTTCCTCCACCTTTATATTTTCCTGCCCTTACCATTTTCGGATACTTAAATCATACTAGTACACTTGACTTTAACCCCTTCTTCACTCTGTACTTGATCATAACTTAACCATTCTGTCTCTCGAAGGAGATCCGAAATATAACTACTACCAATCCGGCCAACCACTCACGACACACCCTTATGTCTTCCACATCACCACTCAACCCCTTGCCTCCATAGTTATAACACCACGTATCCGAAAATAGACTAACCAATAGATTTCCAGAAGTTGTAGGTGCAACCCACAGTTGCCACCCACGGACCGTAGGGTAACCCATGGTTTGTCCTGGTGGTCCGTGGTTCACCACCTGCAGCCCCTCCTAGAAAAGGCCTAGAAATTATTCTAAGTCCAGACCTACGGACCGTATGTCAAACTACGGTCCGTGGTCTAGGGTCGTAGGTCAGACCCTCAGACAAAAGTTTCTAAGGCATGACCCACGGCCGGACCCACAGACCATAGGTCAAGCCACGGACCATGGTCCTTATTCGTGGATCGAGGCCCCATAACCTAGTCCCAGAATACCATTGACGGTTGACCAATAGAGACCGTGGGTCAGTCCACGTACCGTTGGTCAATTTCGTCGGTGGCCCTTACAACATTTAAGCCAGGGGTCGTTTGGTCTTTTCCCTATGCATTGGACCCTTAAACTACGTCGTTTAACCCCAAAATTACGTGGTTCTGGTCAGTTTTAGCCTAGTAAACCAATTAGAACTTGCCCTAATCAATTATTCACTAAACTCAAGCGAAACTTAGAGTAAATTATAAAGAGAAGTCGACCAAGCCTTAGTTCAAGAGCGCATCAGGATTTCATTAGTTTCAGCCCCGAAATCAAAAAATTTCTTCGTGGAATTCATCACCAATTATGTGGAATTTCACTAATGGGTTCCTTTCACCCATTAGGTCCCTATATTTCAGTTAGAATCTTGATTCCTTTAATATTATTTAGACATAGGGTTTCTTGAATGTTAGAAATTGTTTGGTTTTAGCTGTTAGAATGATCCAAATCAGATTATCGTGATATTTGTGTCATTTTGTGTAGATTCCATCAGAAATTCAGAAACCTAGCTATGTAGTTCTTTTAGTTCATGAAGTAGACATGCTAGGTCAGATATTTCTGATATACATGCCTCAGATTTGAATGTTTCATTATCAACACATTAATGTTGCATTTTCAGTTAGCATGTCAGTTTTTGAGCTATCCAGTATTACATAAATTCAGTCATAAATTGTTAATTACATAATCAATTTGGAGAAGCTTAATACTAAGTTGACTAGGGTCAGTCACCATCAAGTCCCAAAACTACGTGCCCTGTAGGTTGTAAGTCCCCTCTGGGCCATTATTTTAGTGATCATGTCAGTCATGCCTCTATACCTTTGGCAGGGTTTATTGGGTCCTCTCGATGGGGCGTATACATCAGACTCCACATTTAGCTCATGTGTTTTTATGTCGGTGATTAGTAGCTCCCCTATAGTCAAATTCAATTGCATTAACCACGTTATCAGTCAAAGTTCAGTATTCAGTTTCAGCATGTTATAAACTTAGTCATTGCATTCAGTTATTTCATGTTCAGTATTCTCAGTTTAGCATCATACTTATCTCTTATCATTGCTCAGATATATGTTTTGGTTCATGTATGTTTATTGTTATGCTTTACTCTATCTTGCATGATCAGTACCTTTCAAGCACTGACGAATACTCTACGCTACATCTTCTCGTGATGTACATTCAGGTCCTTAGCCTCCAGATCACGCATAGATCAGTTCCCGATCTTCAGCTCAGCAGCATCAGTGGTGAGTCCTCATTCTCTGAGGATGACAAACATTCTTTCCTTTGCTTATAGTTTTAGTTTTAGTTTTTGCTAGATTTAGCTGGGTCATGTCCCAGCACTTCTAGTCAGTTAGAGGCTATTTTCAAACATAGTTAGTTTCAGCTTTAGCGTTCCAGTTTGACTTTTCAGTTGTTGTTAACCTCTCAGTTTTCATATATTCAGATAGTTTATGGGTATTCCCCATCATTTCAGTTTACATGATGATTTAGCTTCCGCACAGTATTTCTTTACTTGAGTTTACTTTAGTATGCTTATGATATGTAGTAGGGTTAGCTTGGGGTCACTCGTGATCCTAGGTCCTATGTCTGCGTCCTGGGGGAAGCTTCGAGGCGTGACTGTTGCACCCCTATTTCGAACTGGTCGAACTAGTTCACAACATAATACGGCTGACACTCTGATTTCAAAAAGAAAATTGTTTTGTTTTTGTTTTAGAGTCGCCACCTAAATTTAAAGGAAAATATTAGGAAAACCATTTTTTATGTAAATGTAAACTCTGTTTAGATTTTCGAAACCAGTGATATTCTGAGTAAGAGTTTTCGTTACTCGAGGGGAAGGTGTTAAGCACCCCTCAGAGCCTATCTGGAGATAGTCCTTAAACTCAATTTAGAAAAATATGATTTGGAAAACTTGTTTATCTATTTTCTTTAAAAATCAATGATAAATTAATTAGTTAGTTTAAAAGGAGTGCAATACAAGGTACGACATATATATGTCTTATAAAATAGATTTAATCGTAGTATTGTAAAATAAATGTACCTAAATGTATAATAAATTCATATGTAAAAAAAATATATAGTTGTATCATAATAAACTTATCCTAAAAATACATAGATGTTGAATTTGCAAAATAAAATAAAATTGTCGTATTATTAAGACGTGAAATAAAATAAGATAGTAGTTGAGTGTAAATACGTAGTAATATGTGATGTGTAATTTGAATGAAAATATATTGGATGGAGTTTTTTTTTTAAATAAAATAAATGATACTAGATGTTAAAATATTATATAAAAGGTTTGTGATCTTAAATATGTTTATTATAAAGTGTAGTATATATATATAAGTTGTTTTAAAACATGTGAATGTTTATTACTTTATTTACATGTAAGGATAAGTTAGCGATATATTAGATTTGGTAAAATAATATGTGTAAAGTGTAGGAATAAATTATAAAAAAATAAAATAAATAACATTCGGGATAGTAGATAAAAAATATAATAGATTATGTAGAGAAAAAATATAGAATATATACCTTTGTGTGTATGACATATATATGTATGTAACTTGTATTTGAACCTGTTGGCATATCTAAATTTTTGAAATGGCATGTTAAAAGATGAAAATGATTTTAGCAATGTTTGATCCAAAAAGTGAGAATAATCAATACATTTTTGTAAAGGGGTGATGTAAAGAGTATAAAAAATAGGCCTAACTATTAGGACTTATTCTATAGTCATATTTGTTTTGTTAAATATATAAGCCTACTTTCCTACTTATTTTTAAAAAAAAATGTATATCTAAAAATAAATATCTTAGCCTTAAGTTAATTTCTAAATGTAATTACTCGAGCCTTTAAACTAGTTTCAAAATATTTAAAGGTCCTAAGCGATAAGCAGGCCTAAATGAATATTATTTTAGCCTTTATGTATTTCTAAATTCATTTGGAAGTCCCAACTCATGAGTTTTATTTTTTCTACTTAAGTAACTAAATGAAAATTACTTCAGCCTTTTGAAACTTCATTTGGAAATCTTTTAAAACTATAAGCCCCTCTTTTCAACTTAAAAGGCCTGAAAGAATGTTATAAGTGAAAATGCTAACCCATTTTTAAGAAAATATTTTTTGTATCATTTGTTCTAAAAGCGTTTCAACTAAATTCATAAACAAATAATATTAGCTCACGTAAATAAACTTCAAAATAAAAGACAAGCAATATATCAAAACTTGTGAGTAAAGGTTAGCCAAAATAACATAATCAGGACAACGAAAGAAAGGCTAACAAAATATTAGAATCCTAATTTGCGAGATTCCAAGCATCGCGATGATCCTAGTTGTTGTTGGCCTAAGATTTTAGGCCAATGACGAGTTCCAAAGTAGAAACTCCAGCTCTACGGTTGTACATGAAACATGGGAAATAAAAGGGAGTATGATGAGGAGAAACCTTGATTACGTCAGAAACGTATTATAAACAGAAAAGAAAAGTTCAGTCATAGCAACAAAATAAAACAAATCCTAAGGAAATAGTGAACCGAGCAAGCTCTTACTAACCAATATAATTAGCTTTGTAACTAAAACTAAAGACAATTAACAACTACTAAAGATGACAAATATTAAATACCCATTGCCAATTAACTTAATCCAATCTCACATTGTAGGTAAGGCAAGTCCACATTTTTGCAAAGTGCACATGCTCACAACAATGATGCACGAAGAACATATAATGACAAAATTTATGTAACATGACTAAGAATGCACATTTTGCTTCCAATAAAGAATTTAAAGATATTACAACTATGTATACATGAAACTAATATGGCTTCAAACTAATGATTTAAACGAAGAAGAGAAGAAAAAGGTGATTTAAGGACCAAACATTAAAACAAGTTGTGAAGAATCACAAAATAAATCATTCTCTTTTGACATAGTACTTTACAGTAACTTTTTAAGTGTAGATTTGACTGCTTAAACAAGTGAATAGTGTTTATATAACATAATTCACATTGATATCACATAGTGATTTTTGTCGTTAAAACAAAACTCAAAGATGTCGAGACATATTTTAGAAGTGATGACAAGGATAATCACATGCTTAACGGGTTAAGGCCGTAACTTTCTCGTGTAAATGCTCCTAACTTCCTCCTCTTTTTACACACTAGTTTACAATAAAGTGAACAAGAAATGATAAGAAAAACATGTTCAACCTCATTATCACAAAGACGTTTCGATATACCCTTAGAGATAAGAAAAGAATGGGATAAAGAGAAATCAAAATACAACCATATGTAGTAACATAAATAAATCATCTCTTCCCACGTAAGGAGTGAACATAAGACATAAGAAATTAACTCAAACTAGAGTGTAATAAACTAGATGACTTATTGTTGAATTACTATTTTTATTGAGTTCTTAACTATTGGTGATCTCTCATAAAACAATTAGACTTAAACAAAGGCACAATTCATGCTCACATAAATATTTGAAAGCATCAGATGATCCAAAAAATAAGCCAACCAAAGCTTTCTTAAAAAAAAAATATACAAAACTGTACAAAAATAAACATTTTATAAAAATATGATCTAAAACGTAGAATCACAATCCTGCACTTATTCATTCAATAATAGATCTAAATAATGATAAAAAATAAAAGAATACAACATCCATCATATTCATCAATGTAATAGAAGAGAAAACAGAATAAGTGAGCTTCATTACTTGACGCTCAAGAACGTAAAAGTAACAATAAAACAGAAACAATGACCCATAAATATTGGTCGCATTTATATAGTTCGGCAGAGAGTAACATGAAAGGGAATATTCTTACCTTGTAATGAGCAGCAAACAAGAGCTTTGACATCAAGATTCCAACTTCGAACTCCCTCTTCAACTCAAAGCGAAAAAATAAATAAGATGGGAACAGAGAACAAAAGATAACCTTAAAATCTGTTGTGCTCTCTCTATTGCTGGGTGATTTTTCGAACTCTTGCTCCCTCCCCTTGAAAGGGAAAACGCCTTCCTTTTATAGGCCAAAATTCGAGTCCAAAATTCAAATTTGAAAGCTAAAAATAATGCTGGAAAACAGAGAGTTGCAACTTGATAGCAAAATCAATCATCCCTTTTCAGATTTTGATCTGTTGGATTAATTTATACCACGAATTTTGAAAATATTTTAAACAAAAACCCGGCCAGAACAGAGGTGTAGGCAGCGTAGGGGTCTGCTTTTTAAAATAAAAGGTGATGGAGAAGATGTAAAGTTGATAGAAGGGAGTTATGATTGATGGACGGTGGAGATAATGTTGAAAACCGCCGGATATTGTCTTTCTCCGGCGGTTCCTGACCGTTCTTGATGGGACGAAGGGATGGGAGATTGATGAAAGAGGACGAAGGGGCATGGGGAAGGTGAGAGTGCAGCATGTGGATGTCTGGGGAAGGAGGAGAAAGAGTGAGGCGTCGTCTGGAAAAAGAAGACGTTGGGGCGTCGTAGGTATGGGGAAGAAGCGTGTTTCTGGGAAAAAGAAAAGTCGGCAACGGCTGATGGGTTGTACTACTTTTGGGAAAAGATGAAAATGTTTTATTTAATTTCGGCCGTCCAATCGTTTGATCGGACGGTTAAGATAAATTTGAAATTAAAAGGAAATATTATATATATATATATTAAATAATGGTAAAAGCTTAATTAAATAAGTCTGTTAGATTTAATCGTAGGGTCAAGATTTAAGCTAAAGAAAAACAATCAATGTGCTCTCCTATGTGGCATACACAGATTGGCCGATTTAAGAAGACTTGAATTGCCGAAATTGCTCAAATTAAATCCATTTAAATTATAACTACTTTTTGATTAAATAGCCATAATTATTAAATTAAAAAATAATTATTTTGCAAGATTAGCTTATTTGATAAAATTGGTCACTATTAAAATTAGATTAATATAAATTAGTAACTCATTAATTAATTAAGATTTCTAATTTTAAACAATGTACGAAAAATATCTATTGCGACAAAAGAAATTATATTTGAACAAAAAATAAATTCAATTCTTAAGAACGACATTTATTTAAAAAATGAGAAAGTAAGTAGTAATATATATATATATATATATAATATTTAATTTTTATAAGAAATAACATTTATGAAATAAATTTATCAAGTAAAAATAAATAATTAAAAATCTCTTCGTATTCCTAAAAAATTTCATAACATATATATCTTATTATTATTATTATTAATAATATTATTATTAAATGTGGAAAGCCAAAATTGGGTGTCAACAAAGAGTATGTTGGGCCTAATAAATTGAGCATGGGTACGATTGTAATGGGGACCAAAGTGGTGGATTGTGGGTACCTAGAAAATCAAAGAGATAGAGCCAGATGAATGAAAATGTTTGATATGGGCACTATGGAAGGAGTATCTAGTGTTATTCGACCTTGGTTCTGTATATTCTTATGTGACCATCTACTTCGTTTTGGATATGGTTTGTAGTGTGATTCATTGTCTATATCCACACGTTTGTTTTCATATCTATGGGTGAATCCCTAGTGGTGGATCGGGTGTACCGATCCTATGTTTGTCATCTTAGTAGGGTGTCATCTTGGGTATACTTGGTCATTTCAGTTGTGGCAGATTTGGTGTTGTTTGAGATAGTTGAAGTATACTAGTGATTCTACACACAAAACCTTGCTTATGAGAACCTATATAATAGCTACTATGAAGAATTACACTTGTCTAAGAGTGTTGTTAGAGGTTCTGCATTTTGAAGTGTATGGCTTGTTGGGTGTTTACTTAACCATTTCCTTCTTTGGGTTGGATAAGTTTGATTCTCCCATTGAGGAGTATCCGATGTCTAAAGATCATATTTTTATAGTTCAAGTTTATGGAAAGATTGTGTTGTCAGAAGGGAAGCTTGATAAAAATCTATGCTCGTCTGTGCAATATGAATATGTGGTGGTTGGTTCAGGTTCACTTCTAGTTGTAGCCGGTATTGATTCAGAATGTTATCTTGGTTATGTGAGAAAAGGTTTGTCATGATGATGGTGTTGTGGTCCAGTGGGTTTTAGTTTAAATTGGGCTCATGGGTTAGTTTATGGCTTGGTAATCAATCCTTATTTGTAGATTTGTCAAATTTTGATTCGAGAGTTCAGTTTTTAGTAGTTGCTCGTGATGGGGAATGGTCTTAAGTATGAGCTCACTTGTAGAGATAAACATTAACGCTGGAAATTATACCTCAAGCTTCTAGTAATATTGGTTTCCTTCTTTCTTCTTTATGTTCGAGGACGAACATGATTTTTAGTGGTGGATAATGTAATGACCCGGAAGGTCATTTTTGAAAAATTTCACAAAATTATTGTTTTATCCCTTTAGATAGTTGCCACGAGTCATTTTCGATCAGTTGGTGAAGTTGGTCAGAAAATTTTGAATTATTCGATAACTACTGTTAGTTAATTGGCAAAATTTATTAAATAATTAATTTATTTATTTAGTTGGTAATTAATGGGTCGAGCCCTTAATTTAATTATTATCTTATGTCACTCAGACCATATACATTAAAAATGAGATAGTAGGGTTTCACATTTTAGTCCATAATTATAGAGAGGCGGAGGGCACGATTTGACGCCACAAGAAAAGTGACTTGTGCTTCAGGTAAAACCTAAGGTTTATTTTGTTTCTGTATTATTGTTGTAGGAAAAGAGTAGTATATTAATGGTTGGATGATAAGTTATATTATTATATTAATTTGCTGCTAGTATGATTGTTGATTGGGGATGCCATTGCTAGCTTTATAAGTAAAAACTGGTTACTTACTAATGATGCAGTCAGCGGCGGCTTGATTATGAATTCATTATTGTGACATGTGATTTTATTTTGGGGTAAAATAGAAGAGATAAAACTTGTAGCCAAATTAGTTGTAAAGGACGATTTGAACCATATAAAACAATTGTGGTTTTGCTTCCAATTTGTTTAGATGCGGCCAAATTAAGAGAGTTTAGTAAGAAAGTAATAATGAGTTAGGTATTTGCAGGACAATGATATGTAAATATAATTGAGGATGAATTATGCGTAGTTTTCCTTGTTTTATATTTTTCTTCTTCTTCTTTGTTTGTTTGGTGGTCGAGGTTACTGATGGTGGAACTTAGCTTAAATTTTAGGAATCTTCCTACAATTATCACGTTATAATTCAAGATTTCTTATATATTAAGATAGATAATTAAATATGAATATTATTGTATTTATGATATTTGAGATGTTGGAACCTAATTCTTGACTTTAAATTTTGAAAAAAATGAGAATTGATATGCTAATTGGTATCAAGATTAGGAGCTCGATTATACATTTGAGTGAGTTTTTGGATCTAGGCTAAACCTATAGTAATATTGGTGTTGTTTGTTTCAAACTCTTATTGTGATTATCTATTTGAATAGATTGAATTGATTTAGAAGTCCAACGAAAGGGAAAAGATCAAGTCCCGGAGTGATTGTTCGACTATTTGAGGCAAGTGGATTTCTAAACCCTTGTTAAGTGTATGGAATTCATGTATTTCCTAGTAATATGTGTTTTGGGGTAATAAGACTTGGTGATGGGTTGACTTGTCCACATTGATTAATTGTAATGATGAAAAAGGGGTAATAAAAGGCAATGTGATTAATTGTTTGTGTGTGATGTGTTGAAAATGATTTGAAAGGCTTGTTGAATCATTGTTGATGTTGTATCATGATTGTGTTGTTGTGAATTGTGCAATATTATGAAAATGGTGATCTCCTCATTATTTGTGAACATGTCATTTGCATTGTTCTGAGACATGGTTGTGACAAGTGTTATGTGAATTGAGAAATAATAAGAAATTGAAGAGGATGTACCATTTTGAGGGACGTATCGCGCGCCACGATGGGTACTATATTTTGAAAAATGTATCGCGCGCCGCGATGGTTACTATTATCGAGGGTCGTATCGTACGCTGCGATGGATGCATGGACATATATGTCCCCCATGGGTCCCATACTGAGAGACATCGAGTGTGTATCAGTAGGTCAGACATGCATCACTATACTTGACATTGCATTCCATTGCATTACACATATTTATCATTAGTGAACTTGGTATTGTGTTTTGCTGATCTTGTGAGTGCCTTTCTGTGGAACTTTGATTGATGAATATTGAGCTTGTTGTTGAGGATATGTAATTGTTAGAGTGTTGTTGTTGTTGAGTTGTGTGTTATGTGAATTATGAACTGGTTGGGCTAGTTTTATGGAGGTTGTAGTTGTGGAGGTTGTAATTGATGAATATTGAGCTTGTTGTTGAGAATATGTGATTGTTAGAATGTTGTTGTTGAGATATGTGCTTGGAAAATGTGAACTGTTAGGTTGGGCTGGTTTTATGCAGGTTATAGTGGTGGAGGTTCGGTTGGGTATAAGGAGTACCAGTGTTCTATCCCCTTAGCTTGTATTTAGAGGCGTACTTGCTGAGTACTATTTGATTTGGTACTCACCCCTTGCTACTACAATTTTTTGTAGGTTACTAGCTCGGACCTTGTGATATTTTCTCTTCTCCTTGTCCGAGACTTCTTGTGGAGGTTTGTGAGGTAGATGTTTGTCATTTCAGCGGACCTTCTTTCTCCTTAATAATGATCTTGTTCTATTCTAGAAACAATATCATTTGAAACTTGTATTTTCTTTCAATAATTTTATAACACATTAGAGGCTTGTACACATGACAACCAGATTTTGGGGGTATTTTTGAGTTGTTTATAAAATTTCCACATTTTATTGTAATGGTTGAGTTTTAGGCTGACTTGTCTTGGTGGGATAAGATGAGTGCCATCATGTCCATTTTTGGGTCATGACAAAATGGTATCAGAGCCCCAGGTTCATAGGTCTCATGTTTGTACAAGCCGAGTCTAAGTAGAATCTTGAGGATCGGTACGGAGACGTCTGTACTTATCTTTGAGAGGCTATAGTGACTATTACGAAAAATCTTCACTTTTTGAATCTCTGTCGTGCAATCTTTGTCTATTCTGATTGGTATCACTTTATTCCACTCTCTCTCTATTTTATGATGACTCGTGCGTAGTTCCTCATGTGAGTATTTGGTGTGTTGTATATGTCTTGGATGTTAGATTTGTTACAAACGTGGAGGTGATAGACTTAAGAAAAGGATATGTGGTCAATTGTAGAATGTTAAGCGATTCGAAGGGGTTGAGTTAGGTGATGACTTGACAACACATTTTGAGGATATCTGAATGATGAGGTTGAACAATGATTTGAGGGACTTCATGAACGATTTATATTTTTCAATTTAGTTACCGTAGCAAAAGGAATAGTACTTGGGTGGTATAGGCAATATCTCTAGTGGTTCGATAATTGGAAGTGGAATAATTAAAAGAATGGCTAGATAATGAATATTATAACTTTGGAAGCTACAGTTAATAAAGTTGTCTATGTATGGGTTGTTTAATTTATGATGAGAATGATGCTGCGTTAATCGAGATCATAATCTCTACTATAATTTTATAGATTGAGTGTACATCAAAGAGGTCATAATACAATTACTACAACTGTATTGATGTTTATTGGTTCGAGTTATAAAATGTGTTACTTCTGCCATCGACTTGATCTCTGAAAGAGTGCATATCGCTTTGGATGAGAGACCGAACAAATTTGGTAATGTATTGGAGTTACTTGATAGGCAGAAATGTGTGGGCTATTATAGTTCAGTCTTTTCGGTAGGTATG
>JAJOOS010007097.1:0-33979 GCA_029582725.1 Solanum chiquidenum
ACCAGACTCCCCCATCCCTCATTAAATGTATTTTCTGGAATAATAATTACTGATCTACTCTGCCCATTCACTGTAATAACAGAAATAAATCGCCCATACTTATTGAACTTCAGGGAGCAATAAATATATGTTGAAATGTCTCTGCATCTCCATGTTTTGAAGTTTTCCCCCCTACTTTCAGAAGCTTCCCTTAATCTTTTGCATAACCAAAGTAAAGCTCCCCTACTCAATATCATACGCCTGGTAAATAACCTGGTACTCTCCACCAACT
This sequence comes from Solanum chiquidenum, assembly GCA_029582725.1. Taxonomy (NCBI): domain Eukaryota; kingdom Viridiplantae; phylum Streptophyta; class Magnoliopsida; order Solanales; family Solanaceae; genus Solanum; species Solanum chiquidenum. Next base: position 272 of record JAJOOS010007097.1, read on the forward strand.
CAAACCATCTCTCTGAAACAGATATTGACTCTGTGAGATCATAAGATTTCCCCCCCTGTCTAAAATACAACCTGTTCTCCATGTTCTAAATGCTACCTGGAAAAAAAAGGCAAGAAAGGGAAGAGATTCCGATGGCAGAGAACCACCGGAAAAGGGGCTCTAGACACCCAGAAGGGATCTCTAGAATCCACCTAGGGAAAAGTGCCTGGGAGCATTTTAAAGCTTATTTTAGAAAGTATTACCTAATTGAAAGTATTTAGTACCTGAATTACTATTCAATGTGATTTTTTTTTTTTTTAATAATGCAAATAGGGGCTTTAAGCTTCACTTATGCTTGTACCAGACGGAATTTCTCTCATCTCATATTCACTTCTGATAGTTTTCTTAAGTCTCAAGTTCAGATCACAGTTTTAATGAGTGACATGGGGATGTTCTCTAACTTCCTCTCATTTGATTCTTCTTTTATAACTGTGATTTATAGGCTATGCTCTCTGGAGAACCAAGTGTTGTTGAAGGTGCTGCTGCTTTGTTGAAGGCCATTGTTACTAGGAATCCCAAGGCAATGATAAAATTATATAGCACTGGAGCCTTTTACTTTGCTCTAGCTTATCCTGGATCCAATCTCCTCTCAATTGCTCAGCTGTTCTCAGTGACACATGTTCATCAAGCATTTCATGGAGGGGAAGAAGCCGCCGTCTCCTCTTCTTTGCCTTTGGCAAAACGCAGTGTTTTGGGTGGGCTTTTACCTGAGTCCTTGCTCTATGTTCTGGAACGTAGCAGTTCTGCTGCATTTGCAGCTGCAATGGTCTCTGATTCTGACACTCCTGAGATTATCTGGACACACAAGATGAGAGCTGAGAATCTTATCCGTCAGGTTGTTCAGATCAACAGGATTTTGCCGTACCTTTCCAAGATTGTGAGTTGCTGCTAAACTTTACCTCTGTCTCTGCAGGTCCTTCAGCATCTTGGTGATTTTACGCAGAAGTTGTCACAACATTGCCATTCTTTGTATGAATATGCTCCTATGCCACCTGTGACATATCCAGAGCTGAGGGATGAGATGTGGTGCCACCGTTATTACCTTCGTAATTTATGTGATGAAGTTCGCTTTCCTAATTGGCCAATTGTTGAACACATCGAATTCTTGCAATCGCTGCTGGTTATGTGGCGAGAAGAGTTAACTCGGAGACCCATGGATCTTTCTGAAGAAGAGGCTTGCAAAATATTGGAGATTTCCTTGGATGAGGTGTCAAGAGATGATGCTCCCAAAAGACCATCAGAGGAGACAGCTAATATCTCTAAGCAGATTGAGAACATTGATGAAGAAAAGCTCAAGCGACAATATCGAAAACTTGCAATGAAGTATCATCCAGACAAAAATCCCGAGGGGAGGGAAAAGTTTCTGGCAGTGCAGAAAGCTTACGAACGGCTGCAGGTAGTTGTATACTCCTAGTTTAGTGTTTAGACTAATATTTTCTATTTAACCAATTTTTCGTTCTGAAACCTCAAATTTTGAAATCAGGAGAGTGAAAGGTTGTGGGACCCCAGGCCAGGAATTGTTGGATATGTTTTAGTTTTAATCTCCAATTCCATTTTTTCTATAAACTGTGTGTTCCTTCTTTATTTCCCTATCGGTAACACATTTTAAATAGGCTCAATGTGTTAATGCAATTGTGAGTATGGTTTGTAACTTGTAAGCTAGAGCTAGGAGTTGAAGCTTCGTGACTTTTGCCTTCTAATATTTTGACATCATGTTTAATCTTGAACATACATACAATTGGTAGAAACAGTGAAACCTTTACTACTCTTGCCCCCAAAGATTGCTGGTTATGTGAATTTTAGAGGTGATAAGGGCCTTAAATATCTTATATAACATTATAACTGTATTTTGATCACTTTAGCGGATTTGCCTTCCACAGAAGGGACTTCCTTTAGACAGTGCGTAAATCCAGTAAAGCACACTGCTTAATTGTGATTAATCTATTTTATGAACTGTTTTTTGAGAACGGTAACTTGAGTATTAAAGAAAAAGGCACTAGGATAGTGGCAAAACCATAAATACAGGGATATAGGACCACAGATCCAATTTTGAAATCCTAACAGTTACGGAGCACCTATCAGATGTACTAAGGATACTGCCTCTTATACAAAACGATCTTTACACCAAAAATGTAAAAGAAGAAAACACTTCATATTAAAATTCTGTAAAGAGCTACTTCTTCCTTCAAAGATTCTTAAATTTCTTTCTTTCCAAACTGTCCACCATATACAAGCAGGAACCAATCTCCACCATTTCTTCTTTTTTTTGGACAAAGGTAACAGTTTTGTGTATTAATCTTCAGCACTAAAGGCTGGGATCCCAAATTTACATCATTGCGCTCCACCATTTCTTCTTATATGATCTTTGTCAATCCTCACATCATTAGCTATCTTTTGGGGTTGAGTTAGACCCAAAGATCCATTTTCTTTGCATGGTTTTAAAGTCACGTTCCAATTTTGGGACCTGCAGGCTATGGCCCCACCTGCTTTTGTGAGTGTAGTCACTGGGGAACGTTCTAAGAAAAAGCACTGTCCCTGAGAAATATTTTGACAGTGTAATGTCTGAGGTTTCCTTAGCTTCCGTGAGTATTGTGCCTAAATTAATACCATTACAAGGATCAGAACCTCGTGTGAGCAAACTCTCGTCGTAGCTTCCACACACTGCTCAGTTAACTTATTTCCGAAAAAAAATATCAAATTATCTCTGGAATATCAAGGGTTGGCCCATATCAAGATCACATTGGTTGATTTCCAGAATTTTATAGCGACCCACATTCGTTCTTGCCATATCCTTGCAAGTTTTCTAATAGCTTTCTGGATAATTTTTTTAGTTTGTTCTCTTGATTACTTGTGTTGATTCTCTCGCACAATTTTGAGATTATTCTTTCGTTTTCTTGAAATTTGTTGTTGGAATTCTTTTCAACCCAATAACATGTCATAAGGATTTGAGAAGTTTGGCTGCAACCTGCAAGAAAATGGACTTCAAGGGTTTCTCAATAAAGAAAATGGATTCCAAATAATGAATGGTTGAATTGTTTCTTTACTTGATCATATTTTGTTTGTTCAGTACAAGACGTTTAATCAGACATGTTCTGAGATAGCTTCTGTTGTTCTACATGCAACAGTGTAGACTTACCCATATTAGTTGTGCGAAGAAGTTGTTGTCTCCTTGTATGTTCTTGGACATTTCTCACCTCATGAGCTAACTTTTAAGGTTGAGTTATACCCCATACCTATTTTTTTTAAACACAGGTTTTGTTCTACGGTGAATAATAATATATTGATTGAATTGTAGGGATGGCCTGATCTAAAGGTGTTTTATGACTAGTTTCATATGTTACAGTAGACTTCTAATTACCAGCCTTGATTTTGTAAAAATATACCTACAATTAATGAGATGGAGATCATATATATCTATGCTGAGGATATTCTGTCAAGTGAAATTTGAGCTCAAATCTATGCACATATCTTATGCATGAAACCCTGATTAGAAGTCCCTTAATGTAATCCTTCTTCACTAGTCATGCCTTTTATTATACATCCCTACATAGTGATCAATAAATCATCTCATCGCCGTACCAAGTGTCTGATCAAGTCTTTTAAGTGACAATTCTACTTTTAAGTGATATCTCTATGAATGTTTGTTCCACCTATTAGCTTTATGATGACTTCCTAGCGACAGAGTATGTGGAATGAGTCAAGAATTCAAACAGATAATCCATATACAGGAGCTTGATTTTTCAATTCTTTCGCTCAGTAAATTTTGAGGGCGAGATAGAGCTGCTGCATAATTTGGTTTTTCCTCTAAAGAAAGGTGGAACACCCTTAAGTTTACCAGTTTTTTAAAAAAGGTGGAACACTCTTGAGGAAACCCAAAGAAGGTATGTGCAGATATTCTATGTTTGGAGGGAGTATAATATAACTTGTAGATGAGTTTACTGCCTTCATGATTTGGTTGTTTCTTGCTTCTAGTTTTGACAATATTGTTGTTCTTACCATGTCCCTTAAATCCACATGTATATTTGCTTATCTTCTTTTCTTTCTTCTCTCTTAAACACTTTGGTCAGGCTACAATGCAAGGACTGCAAGGTCCACAGGTTTGGAGATTATTGCTTCTATTGAAGGGACAATGTATTTTGTACAGACGACATGGAGATGTATTGGAGCCATTTAAATACGCTGGTTATCCAATGTTATTAAATGCAATCACTGTGGATAAAGACGACACCAATTTCCTTTCTTCTGATCGAGCATCTCTTCTTGTTGCTGCATCTGAATTGATATGGCTAACGTGTGTTCTCTGAATATAATTGAATTTTTATTTTCTATACTACCCCTTTCAGCTATATGAAATATTTTCATGCTTTTTAATGTCTCAGGTGTGCATCTTCTTCACTAAATGGTGAAGAACTTGTAAGGGATGGAGGAATACAACTTCTTGCAAATCTTCTGTCCCGTTGTATGTGTGTAGTTCAACCAACTACTCCTGCAAGTGAACCATCTACTGTCATTGTCACAAATGTGATGAGAACCTTTTCAGTGTTGAGTCAGTTTGAGAGTGCCAGAGCTGACATGCTTGAATTTTCTGGCTTAGTTGATGATATTGTACATTGTACTGAACTTGAGCTTGTACCAGCTGCTGTTGATGCATCCCTCCAGACGATTGCTCATGTTTCTGTGTCCTCTGAATTTCAAGATAACTTACTTAAGGCTGGTGTTTTGTGGTATGTGAATTATTTTATTTCACCCTTCTCAGATGAACTGCATAGATTACCTGAACCACTGATTAGAATAGATGGATCATGATACTTTCTGGATAGGGTCAAAGCTGTTGTTTCTTATGGCCATTACTCTTTGCCTAATCCTACCTCTATTGTAGCTTTTTGTTTCCACTTTCAGGATGAGCTAAACAGGTGATGCACCTGGATCTGCTTTCTGTTTTACCTTTGTTGTATAAGTTATTTTCTGTTGATATCACAAAGGTCTTTGAAAGCTTTTTCTAGGAATCACATATTTATAAATGTCGTATAGTACTCAAGCTAACAGCATATTTTGACAATGAGTGATTTCTGTGAGGGTTACTTTCCATTTACAGAACTGGAAACTATTAGCTACTGCTCTATCTTTAGCTTTGTGAGTTAATGATAGGTTATCAATCATGCTTGCTCGTATCCTATCCGTTTCACGTAGTATGTGTCCATTTTCTGAAATAATACTTTGCTTTATTTGTATGCTTCCTAAATATTAATTTGCTAATACCTTATACAATTAATTTTTTGCTTTAGGATCCCTTCTTTCTTTTTTGAAATGGTAAGTATTATTAATGTCAAAACTATCACTAGGAAAGTGCTGTGATTACATCCAAAACAAGAGAAGAAGAAAAATAAACTACTGGAACCCCAGAAAACTAAGCTATACAAAAGATTCGATGGACTGCAATAGGGATTTAGCATCATCTATCCATTCCACTTCACACCAAAAAGAAATCAAAAGTATACATTCAGATTTGGTTTTCATTAAATTGCTGTCGTTTTTGCTTCAAAACATCTTCTATTCTCTCTGCCTCTAAATGCATGCAGATGGAGTTCCAAGCCTTCTTCAGTTTCTTTAAGCCCTCTTTGTACCAGCATAAAAACAGATTAGCAGGTGAATTGGGCATGACCTTTTTAAGGTTCAAACATTGAAGAACATATGCCAAATCTGAGAAGTAAAAAGGACAATGAAAAAAAAATTTCTCCTCCACATAGAAAGCATTGACTGACTAGTTGTATGCCTCTCTTGTGTAAATTTTAAGTTGTCTTGAGTTACACAATCTTCTTTGATGACTAGCCATGTAAAGCACATCACTTAAGCTGGTGCCTTAGAGCTCCAAACCTTCTTCCATGAGCCATAAGTTTCTTGGCTGGCTTCTTTTACTAACATGCAGTAGCATGACTTCACTGAATTGGAACCATCTCTCTGCCCTGTCCAAATTAAATTATCTTCACTGATATTTCTGCCCATTTTCCAATCATTTAAGTTTCTTCTAAAGGTGATAAAAAAGTTGCCTTCTTTACTTTGTGCTACACTGAGGTTAATGTCCACTGCTAGATTAAACAGGGAGGGGAACTTCTCTTTGAGAGGGGAGTGCCCAATCCATATATCTTGTGTGTTAGCACCCTTCTTCCATTTCCAATTTCGATACTAATGTTGGGAGGAGAAAGAGGCTATAGTGCTCTAATATTTTTGTCCAGATACCAACTCCTTGTGGGGGTGGTCAAGTTAGTGCACCACATATTCATCAAACGATATTTCTCTGTTATGATATTCCTCCATAAACCATCGACTTCAACATTAAATCTCCATAGCCATTTCATCAAAACTCTCCTATTTTGCATTCTTAGATTCTTGATACCTAGTCCACCATCTTCCTTCTTTGAAATGACAATACTCCACTTCACCAGGCTAAATGCTTCACATTCTCTGTCCATTGCCAAATTGAATGTCTCCTCATCTTGTCTAGTGTTTTTTTCCAACCCCCTCCTCTTGCACCTAAATGGTAATCTCAAAGAGATGGAAGAATCTGTCTGGCAGCCCAAAATTGTAGCCATAACTTGCAAATCCAGCACTTGATTAATTGGTAACAAACTATTCTTAGCCAGTTAACATGTAGACCTGACACAGCTTCCAAAAACATCTATTGACTTTCTTCTTAATCACAAAAAATGAGAGTGTAGTCAGCATTGAGAGATGTGAGATCGACAGGTTACTTTGATGTCCACTGTTCACTTTGAATTGCTTAATCCAGTTTTCAGTTACAACATACTTAAGGAGCTTGCTTAACCTTCCATTACCAACAAATATAAGAAAGGAGTTATTGGATCCCCTTCTGTAAGGTCTCTTTGAGTAGGGAAGAAGCCCTGTGGAGAGCCATTGATGAGAACTGAGAATCTGACAGTACTTATTTAATACCATATCCACTTTGCGACTTACTTCCAAAGCCCATATCTCTGAGGAAATTGAGTAGAAAATCCCAATTGACATGATCGTATGTTATTTTTTTGTGTCAATCTTCCACATTAATCTTGGTTTTGTCTCCCTTTTCCTGGAATCATAACATTCATTTGCAATAAGAGCTGTATCCATAATTTGTCTCCCTTTTAAGAATGCCACGTGTGTGTTGGGAACTAGCTTGGGCATTATCCGTTGGGTTCGAAAGAAACAGTGTGTCATGCGGAAACTTATAAAAGAAACGTCTATTATTATATGATATGCAATTGGCCTACATATTTTAAAAACTAATTAAAAGCATAAAAATGTAGAGAGAAAATCTTCCCATAAACAAGAGTCTCTAAACGACTACATTGTAGATCCTATTGTGTTCATTGCATGAGAAGAAGGGTCTTCAATTTACAGGGTTCCATACTTTTCCTGTAAGGAATGAATAACTAAATATGGAAGAGAATTATATATTTTTTTCAAGAAAAGTTGAAGCATTTATGGTAATACTTCTCTAACTTTTTTCAAGAGAAAAGTTAAAATCAAATATGGTAAGAAAATCAGGACAAAACCCCAACATTATTTTCTTCAAGTCTCTCTGTAAGTAGTTTGGTTTGACCATTATCTTGTAAAAACTTCCAATTAGATCAATGGGTCTAAAGCTTTTCAACTCTCTAGCTGCCTTCTGGGAATCAAGTAATATATAAATAGGCATTGAAGCTTTTTTCAAAATTTTCCTGTTGGCGGAAATGATCAATAACCTTCATTAAGTCTTCTTTCACTCTAGTGCAACACTTTTGGAAGAAACCCATATGGTATCCATCAGATCCTGGAGCTTATTACCAACACATTGGTTTTTTTTTTTATATACCTCTCCTCTTTGAAAGGTCTTTGTAGCCATGCATTTCTCTCGTGAGAAATCTCTGTTGAATCACTCGAGAATTTTTTATTGAATCACTCATATTATGTGATGGTTTCCAAAACTTCTATTTCCGTGTATAGTTTCTCATAGAAATCACAATTTCATTTTTTAGCTCTCTGGTTCCTCAAAGGTTGTCTCTTCCACTACTACCTTGTCAATGTGATTGTATCTTTTATGGGCATTGGCCATTTTCTGAAAGCATTGGTGCTTTTGTCCCCTTGCTTCAGTCATAACACACTGGATATCTGTCTCCAAGATATCTCATTATCTTCTCTGCTTTGGACATGTCCTCCATTTCCATTAGAATGCTAACTTTTTCTTAACATTTCTTCTTCAGCAACTCCTTATCTTCCTTTTTTTTTTTTAAAAAAAAGTTACTCTCTATCTTCACAATTCTGTCCATGTATTTTCCTGATTTCATAATTCTCAGCAGCCTCTTTAGACCACTCTTTCAATTTCAGTTTCAATATCTTCAGTTTTTTAGCACGATTGAAGTCCAGACTATCTTCTTCAATAAAAGAGGACCACCAACTCTCCACCATATCACAAATCTCTCTTGTTCAAGCAACCAGTTATGAAATTTAAAATACTTGGTATTCTTTGCTTTATGATCATTTTGAGTATCAGAAAATAGCAACTATTTTGTACACATTGCATTTCTAGTTATCTAGAATATATTACTCCAATCTATTTTTATGTGGATTAGTCAATTGGCGAGGTATTGTTGTTTTTATAAATTTAAATTGGATCAAGTGTCTGGAAAAATAAAACATGAAAAATTTAAGAACTTTATTTAAAAGTATATCTATCACATTGTTTTGATTTATTAAGTTACTTACCTAATAGATCAGAGAATCATATTTATAGAAATAAAACTAAAATTGAAATAAAAAATCATCGTCAAAAGCATGAAGTGGGGATCAGAATTGAAACAGAGGTTGCGACTCCACCCTCCAATCTGTCAAAAGCCTCCCCTTCCATCTTCCTCTTTCTGTTCAAGGTCCCTCTCCACCCTTAAAATAAACCATGAAAATTGACCTCTAAGGTCCAGCTTGTCACATAGGATGGATGCAGTAAAATCGAATGCCTGGTTTCTTGATGTTGAATTCTTTATACTTTATTTTTAAAAAAAATTTAAATTCTCTAAAGTTTTCTTTTATAAGTCATTATTGTCTAATGCTCGTCTGCTGTAGGTACCTGTTGCCACTGTTGTTTCAGTATGATTCTACTGCAGAAGAGACAGAAAAATCTGAAGCTCATGGTGTTGGTGTTAGTGTTCAAATTGCAAAGAATATGCATGCTGTACGGTCAGCTCAGGCTTTGGCAAGACTCAGTGGTTTGGGTACTGATGAGAATCAGACACCATATAATAAGGTTGCAGCTGATGCGCTTAGCGCATTGCTGACACCAAAGCTTGCCAATATGCTGAAAGATAAATCTCTCAAAGACTTGTTATCCAAACTAAATTTAAACTTGGAGATCCCAGAGGTGATTGCTGCAGATCTTTAAGTTCACTTGGTGGATCTTTCTGTTGCATATGCAAAACTGAATTTTTTCTTTTACAGCTTTCCTGAGAATGGTTAAGGGTAACCTTTTTTAATTGGGGGTTGCCTCCGTTTTATTATTATTTCTCATTTGTCTAGTGCTGCAGGAGTTTCATTATCTCCTGCAGGGAGTAACAAAAACATGGTTTGCCACAAAATGTACCCAATTACTCCATACTAACAGGCAACTCGTGGGAGTTCGTCCTAATTTGACGACGAGTATTTTCTAACCCTTAAAGGCTCTTGAGCTTTTTTCCTTTTCTTGTTTTTGTTTGACAAGACTTTTCTTGAGAAACTATCTCTGTGCATGTGAAAAATGGCCATTTAATGAATGACATCCTTTAGATGGACTTGAAATGGTTTTTTTCCATATTGCACTCATAAACTCTATTGTTGATAGATTGTTTGTTTTCCTCTTTTTCCCTCTCTATTTTATTTTTTGAGTCTGAAAATGCTCATTCTGATTTTCTCAGTTCATCTCAATTTGCCATTGCTTCTGAATGCAGATAATTTGGAACACTTCAACCCGCGCAGAACTGTTAAAGTATGTTGACAAGCAGCGTGATAGCCAGGGTCCTGATGGTTCATATGACCTGAAAGATTTGCATTCCTTCACATATGAAGCATTGTCTAAGGAACTTTTTGTTGGAAATGTATACTTGAGAGTGTACAATGACCAACCAGATTATGAAACTAGTGAACCTGAGGTCTTCTGTGTTGCTCTTGTTGATTTTATATCATGTCTGGTACGGAGTGATGCTGCAGTGGGAACAGATACTCCTTCAACCACTGGGACATCAGAGTTCCAAAATGATACGATTAATGAACCACATAATGAAGAGCAGCTGTCTAATGATGATTCAACTCCTTCAGATGTGAAACAGATGAAGAAAGAGGAAAATGACTTGGTTAATAAATTTCGCTTTGCTTTAACCGCACTCCAGGTACACATGGGAATCATTTATCCCGTTTAATATCGTGATCTGATGTTTGACATATGCATTTCTTTCTTCAGAATCTCCTGACAAGCAACCCAGATTTGGCATCAGTTTTTTCTGCGAAAGAAAAATTGTTACCAATTTTTGAATGCTTTGCTGTTCCTGTTGCTTCAACAACCAATGTCCCTCAACTGTGTCTGAGTGTCCTGTCACGCTTGACAACACATGCTCCTTGCTTGGATGCAATTGTGTCTGATGGATCCAGTCTGCTTCTTCTATTGCAAATGCTTCACTCCTCTCCTAGCTGTCGCGAAGGAGCTCTCCATGTTCTGTATGCTTTAGCTAGCACACCAGAGCTTGCATGGGCAGCTGCTAAGCATGGTGGAGTGGTCTACATTCTCGAACTTCTCCTGCCTTTGCAAGGTAATTTTTTTTTCCTGGCATTCTCTTCTAGATCATTATCCTAGACAGTCTAAAAATATTGAATAATGTTTTGCAGAAGTTCCTCTGCAGCAAAGAGCAGCAGCTGCATCATTGTTGGGAAAACTTGTTGGGCAACCAATGCATGGACCTAGAGTTGCTATAACTCTGGCTAGGTTTCTTCCTGATGGCTTGGTATCTGTCATCAAGGATGGTCCTGGTGAAGCTGTTGTGAGCATTCTTGAACAAACGACAGAGACTCCAGAACTCGTGTGGACTCCAGCAATGGCAGCTTCTTTGTCTGCTCAAATTGCGACCATGGCATCAGAACTGTACCGTGAACAGATGAAAGGAAGTGTTGTTGATTGGGATGTACCTGAGCAGGCAACTGGCCAACAGGAAATGAGAGATGAGCCTCAGGTATTGATTGATAAATTGCACATTAGGCACCATTTCCCAGAACTACTCCTTTTTTTTTTGTTTTAATGGTGAATTTTTATGGTGATGTAGGTTGGAGGAATCTATGTTAGATTATTCTTAAAAGATCCAAAATTTCCTCTTAGAAATCCGAAGAGGTTTTTGGAAGGTCTATTGGATCAGTATCTTTCATCAATCGCTGCGACACATTATGATGTCCAATCTGTTAACCCTGAACTTCCTCTTCTTCTATCTGCTGCTCTGGTGTCATTATTACGCGTGCACCCTACTCTTGCAGATCATGTTGGATTTTTAGGATATGTTCCAAAACTTGTGTCTGCGGTGGCATATGAAGGGAGAAGAGAAACAATGGCCATCGGGGAAGTGAAAAATGTTGACTACTCCAAGGAAGAATATGAAGCTGATAGTAGCTCAAAGCAGCCCCCTTCACCAACGCTACAAGAGCGTGTGCGTCTAAGTTGTTTGCGTGTTCTGCATCAACTTGCAGGAAGTACAACGTGCGCTGAAGCTATGGCAGCTACTAGTGTTGGGACACCCCAGGTATGTGCTTTACCAAATGCATAACTTAGAATAAGTTGAGATATTTTTGTTTCTTGGTTTCTGCTGTTTAAAATACTTAAAAACAAAATACTTTGCTGCAAGGTCCTGCTTTAATTGTCATTTGTGCCTTTGGTGCGTGTTTCAGGTTGTTCCCCATCTGATGAAAGCTATTGGATGGCAAGGTGGAAGTATTCTAGCTCTTGAAACATTAAAACGTGTAGTTGTTGCTGGAAACCGGGCTAGGGATGCGTTGGTTGCTCAGGGACTCAAGTGAGTACATAATTTAATTATGTAGAAAGTTAGTTTTCGTACAGATTAAAAATTAGTTTTCTATATGTTGGAGTTGCACTAATTGCTTTTCAGAATATAACTGAGATAATTTCTTGTCACAAATCTCACCATCAACAAATAATAATTCTCTTTCACAGATTTTATTTGGTTCTGAAAGTAAGTTGAAGGTTTTTCTTATAGAAAGCTATAGGCAAGGTGTTGGAAATGACCGAGTCTTGATCAAGTACTATTTTATTGAACTGTACTTTATAATATGTTTTCATTTTTTCTTTTGGTACAATAGATCCCCAAAGGAGTTAGAGCCTGTTTGGATTGACTTATTTTAAGTGCTTTTAAGCTAAAATAGCATTTAAGCACTTTGTTTGAGTAAGATAATAAAGTGCTTTTAAGCACTTGTTTTAAGCCAAAATAACAAAAATAAGCCAAAAGCCATAAGTTAGGATTCCTAGCTTATGCTCGTAAGCCCATCCAAACATGCTCTAAGTGATGCATAGTCCACCAGGTGCAGCTTTGAACCAATGCTATTGTTAGGTTTGGCCAAAAGAAGGTAGAGGAATGAATAGTTAGTTTTTGTACTTACGCTTGACAGATTAAAAATTAGTCTTCTATATCTTGGAGTTGCACTAATTGCTTAATTTTGTACTTATGCTTGTACAGATTAGAAATTAGTTTTCTATATCTTGGAGTTGCACTAATTGCTTTCCAGAATATAATTATGGTAATTTCTTGTCACAAATTTCACCTATAAAAAATGAACTTTTTGTCACAGATTCTGTTTGGTTCTGAAAAGTAAGTTGGACGACTTATTTCTCATATGATGCTTATTGGCAATGTGTTGCAAATGATTGAGTCTTGATCTAGTACTATGTTATGAAAATTTGCTTTCTGACATGTTGTCGTAATTTTTTCTTTACTAGTTTAAAAGAAAAGATATGTTGTCGTCATATTTTCTTTTGTTACAATAGATCCCTAAAGGAGTAAGTGATACATAGTCCACCGGGTGCAGCTTTAAACCAATGCTATTGGCAAGTTTATCCATGTTAGAATATGAATAGGAACAATAATAGTATATACAATCCTACTTAGAATAGGAATATGAATAGGAATAGTATAGAGAATCCTATTTGGAAAAGGATTATAATATAGTGTCCTAGTTGGAAAAGGAGTCTAATGTAGTGTCCATAAATAGGGCCTCAGTATAGTAAATAGGTACACAATTCAATAATATTCTTTTCCAATATTTCTCATATGATATCAGAGCCTCTACGATCTTGGTAGAGAATCAAAGAGCTTCCACTGTCAGCGGGCGGCTAGTACCCATATATACCACTCGTCTGGCATACAATTATGTTAGCAAAAGTAGTGTCACCGTGTATCTTTCTGGTGACGATGACTACTTTCTTATATTTGATTTGTGTAGCACTGTACATCATTCGGGTAACTACTTTCTCACATCTTATTTGTGTAGCGCCGTGCCATTTTTTCGGTGATTACTTCCTCATATCTGATTAGTGTAGCACCATGCCGTTTTTTTGATGACTATTTTTTCATATCTAATTGGCGCAACACTATTCTTTCCGGTGACTACTTTTTTATTTGTGTAGGGTTGTGCCATCATTCTGACCCTACCCTTATAATTTCTATTTTTCTGTAGGATCGTGCCATCATTCTGATCCTTGCATATATAATTTCTATTTTGCAATAGGGTCGTGCCATCATTCTGACCCTACCCATAGTTCTCTTTCTCTGTAGGGTCGTGCCATCATTCCGACCCTACCCATATAATTTTATTTCTCAGATTGTGACCAATTTCAACCATCAAATCTAGTACTCCGACGCATGAACATGTTTCAGCCAATTTTTCGGTGACTTTCTTGTTTAATGTCGACTCATCTACTGATTTTAAAACGGTCCATATATTTTTTATACCATATTTTGAGCACTTTCCGATGTCCGATGCCTTATGGATAAGTCTATATGGAGCAACTACCTAATTTTCTTGCTCCGGGGAAGTTAAGTAGCCTTGTATTTCGATTACGTAAGTCACTCTATGGTCTGAAACAATCTTCTCAAGCGTGGTTTGGGAAGTTAAACACTTTAATTTAGGAATTTATCACTCGGTATTTTATCGACATTATGCATCAAATCTAGTATTTCATAAGAAGACTAAGCCCATTGGGATTGACTGCCAATTTTGTGAAGTTGAGTGATCAACTTGCCAATATTTCACCAATCCCCTCGTCGGTCCTTATATTAATTACATTTGTATCAAGCTAGGTGCATATGACTTGTATGCACTAGCTTGAGGGGGAGTGTTAGAATATGAATAAGAACAATAATAGTATACACAATCTTGCGTATAATAGGAATATGAATAGGAATAGTATATCGAATCCTATTTGGAAAATAATTATATAGTGTCCTAGTTAGAATAGGAGTCTAATGTAGTGTCTATAAATAGGGTCTCAATGTAATAATGTGGATACACAATTCAATAATATTCTTTTCCAATATTTCTCACAAGCCAAAAGAAGGTAGATGAGTGAACCTATTTTAAAATGTCTTTCATCATAATTTTCATATGCAATGGTGAGATAGTAGGTTCTACCTTGAAATTCGATAAGGTGAACCAAGCGAGGACTAGGCTAGTAGGACTCTCAATTCCTTTATGGTCTCAGAAGGTGTTCAGAGAAGTCGGTGATCATTGCGGTGCCTGGTAGAAACAAAGGAGAGTAGACGGAACTTAGAGGTTAAAGGTGAGAGGGGATGGAGATTCAGTTTCGGAAGTGGTGACAGTGGAATTTGAAGAGATTATTTTCTCTATTCAAGTGGTGTGAGCCGCACATGAGAACCAGTGCTGTATAAGATGAACTCTTTGGACTGTAGGCTATTTCAAATGCTAAAATACTTGAACTCAAACGTGGCTCATCATGTGAGAAGAGGGTTTCAACAGTGACCACAATACAGGAAATAGGACTGGGTAGTAGTAAGAAGGAACTGGGCCTGCACACTTTGGCCCAATGCATTTCGGAAGATATGACACTGAAGGAGTTAATACTAGAGCCTAGAGTTGATCATTTTAATGAAGAGTTAGCGGCTAACTCTTTCTCACCTCTTCTGAGAGTACAAGTAGAGAACTATGATGGAGAACCTATTATGAAAGAGGGAAGGAAATATAAGATGAAAAGGAAGTGAAAGATTGAGATTTTGATACACCAATTTGGGTGTGTCAAAACATCATCAAATTAAGCAATGTATTTGGGGTGAACTTTTATGGTTGCGAGAAAGAACAAAGTAAAACATGATTTGATAACTGATCATGGGATATGGAATGTCTCTTCTCATGTCTTACCAGTGTTTTGGAAGGCGCGAGGCATCAAACCACGACAAGGGCCTGCTTCACTAAGGCGAGAGGTGATCTTTTTGAAGTGAAGCACCAATTAATACAAAAAAGATAAAATAATAAATTTACATATATGGATTACAAAAACTTCAATGGCAATAACATATTAGCAAATATTTCAATTCAAAAACCACTACCACTAGATGATGCCATTGAAATTTACTGTTTAAAGGCAAAAAGAGTTGATGTATAAATTATTATGCAACAAAAACTGAATTGAAAAGAACAATGAAAATAAAAAAACTGAATTAAAAAGAACAATGAAAATTTAAAAAGCTGAACAGAAAAAGGAAGAAACAGAGGTTCTGTTCTGCCTGAAAAAGAGAAGAAAACAGAGGTTCTGTCGGCTGGGAAAAGAGAAACAAAAGGAAGAAGTAGAAGAAAGAAGAAAGAAAGAAAAGAAAGAAGTAGAAGAAAGAAAGAAAAGAAAATTCCTGAAGGAAGAAGGGCTGCAACTGTAATGGAGAAAAAAAACAAGAGCTGTGTGACAGGGTCTGACCAAAAATCCTAAATTAAGTTGTGATTTTTAAGACCTGTTATTTGAAAAGAAAAGCGTCGCGTCAAGTTGCATCAGCGCCTCAGTGGTGCCTCGTCGCTTTTCTCGCCTCAATCCAGAAAAGCGATAATCTCATGCTTCGCAACGCCTCACACCTTTCAAAGCAGTGTTTTACCCCGTCCTCTGGAGCACTAGTCTCACGGTTACAGACTTATCACAGTCTATGGACTACGTATGTTGCCCTGGTCTCTGTAATTCTGGCACTACTACTGGCTGATGACATCATCATGGTCAGGCAATGTATGCTCTACTGTTGTAATGATAAGGCATGCTAAAAAACTAATCAATTATCACAGAAGATGCAACATAACTTTTGAGAACTGAATGAATGACAAGACAAGCTAAACATTATCATGGGAAGATTCAATAAACTTCATAAACTAAACTAACGATAAATCATGTGAAACAGCTAAGCAATAACATAATAACACTGAATCTGCTAGGAGATTCAAATCGTGTGAAAACACACCCTAGGACCCCACTTAGTGGGATTTCACCGGGTATGTTGTTGTTGTTGTGCAACACATATAACATGCTTTGCAGGAAAAGCAAGCGAACTTAGAGTTGAAGTCTAACTTGCCTCGGAAACGGCAACCCTTACTTCACTTGAAATGCTCAAACTGATCTAATTGATCTCCAATGGCCTCCATCTATTCAAAATCATGCTTAGAGCGATCAAAAACCTCGGAATAGCCATTTTCGGGATCCTGGTCGATGTCAAAGTTTGATAGATCAGGTCTACTTAAGGTCAACCTGCACTGAATCTGCCCAAACAGTCCAACCGGTTGTCCTCACCTTGAGGAGTCCAAATCTATGCTCAAAGTCGAATCTTGAAGAGAAACTACGCATATACAGAGGTTTGATTCATTTTTCAGTACTAGGTTAAGAGGGTGTTTGGATTGGCTTAAAAGTGGATCAAACCTACTTTTAAGTCAGTTTTTGACTTCCAAAAGTGTTTGGCAAAAATAAAAATAACTTAAAATAACTCAAAAAATGACTTAAAATAAGTTAGGCAGTGTTTGGTAAGGTTAAAAATAACTTAAAATAAGTTTAAAATGACTTAAAATAAGTTAAAAAACCAAAAGTAAGCCTCCCCTATTTTTTATTTTTTGACGTAAAAGTCATTTAAGTTTAACTTTTTATTTTTGACTTAAAAGCTACTTTTTTTTAAGTCAATCCAAATGGACTCACCACCTGATCAACGGACTCAGAATTTGATAAGTTTTATGCTCCTGCAAAGCCCAGGACTCTAGGATTCCTAATCCATAATCAAAATCTTATTTTGATTGGAAATCGATGGTCAATTGAGAATTATCCCCAAATCTATCCCCATGGCAAGAAACCTATTTTGGTGTAGAATTCATGATCCAAACATGTTATAAGGATCAAAGAAGGTCTGAAAATGTTACCTCAATGTTCTTCCTTGATCCCCAATGTTTGTCACCTTTACTCCCCAAGTTATGCTCTAAAAATCACCTAGTGCCTCTGCTATGATTTGAACCTAAGACCTCATGGTTTCAATTCACTCCATTGGCTAAGTGGTCACACTGTTGGGTGCAAGATTAGCAAACTCTGAACTGTCCTTGGTGGTATTTTTATGGTTTGCTTGGCACTTAAAAAGTATCCTCTGTTTATCTTTTAGAAATTGTGTGGGTGTTATGTTTTCCTTTTATCATGGATTTCCAACAAAATTAACGAATTTATTCAGTCTGAAAAGGATATTCTTTGTACCCTTCCTTCTTCCTCACTATCTTACCTACACTCAAATTGCTTTCTTTTATATAGGGTTGGACTTGTTGAAGTACTCCTGGGCCTTCTTGATTGGAGGGCTGGAGGAAGAAATGGACTTCACTCCCAGATGCAGTGGAATGAGTCTGAAGCATCCATTGGCAGGGTGCTTGCAGTTGAGGTCAGTGTGTCTTATTACTGTTACTTGATTTGCATGATCTGTAGTCTACTTTATCTTGTTTTAAGTATCTGGTAGTACTTCCTGTGTCATCTCATAACAGGCAATGACCTGTGCTTGATGATTCTGTCTGTTTTGGTTCATGCTTTGTAAGCCTGTAAAAGTCAATTAATGATATGATCACTGTGGAATGAACTTCTTAGTTGGTTTTCCTAAATAAAGTTCTTGCATTTGAGAAAACCTTTCTTAGGACTTTAATCTTTCACTATTGCAGCGTTTTTGAGAGCGTGAAGCGACAAGGCCTCACTTTGCTTAAAGCATGAAAGCAAATCACTTCTTCCTCAAAGTGAAGTGCAATTTTTTAGGGCTCATTGGGAAGAAAGATTACGTGCGGCCTTTTTTTTAAATTTTTTCCCAGAGACAATACATAACAAATGTTCAATTTAAAAACTAAAAAATAGACTGTACAAAATTTTCCGTAGGACAATTAAAATCAAAACTAAACCATAAATAGATCAACATCCTATTCTTCTACAAGATTGTCAAAATATCTAATTCTATCATCATCATCATTATATTTCTCCTCGTTTTTTTCATCAATTAAGGATAAACTCATAACTACTTCTTTTCTCCTCCTATGTGAGCTTGAACATGATGTACTCCCTCTTAAACAATAAAAGGTCTCCCCAGTTCCACTTGCCTCCGCAACATCAACCCTAGTGAAATTAGAATCCCCATCAAATACTTCTTCATCTGCATGAGTTTCAGGGACTCCAATTAGCCATTCATTAGCCTCACCAATATTATCCAAACAAATTGGATCAATGACATTGCGAGTGTTGTTACGGCTCCTCAATATTCTATTGTATTATATAAAAATTGAACACTTGATCATTGAGGGTCTTTAGGGTGAATCTATTCTTCTTCTTGTTATGAATCTGCAATGAAGTTGTGGCAAGTAATTAGTAGGAGTTGGAACAATTGAGATATAATTTAGTTATCAATATACTAAATCTTTCTTCTTACATGTTCAAACATACTCCAATTCTCTCACATCCTCATGAGCTACAAGTTAGACATCAAACTTTGATGGCAAACTTTTGTAACTTTGGAGTGGAGCAACCATAATGCTTCCATTATTCAACTGTAGAAGTATAGAAGTGTAGAACAAATATTCGAAAGTCAATAAGTATTAAGAAATAACTTTAGAGCTATAAAGAAATATAGAAGCACTTTCCCACCTGGTGATCTTATCTTTCTGTCTAATAGGCATTGGACACCCAAAAAGTCCCTTAGCATTCGCGTCAGTACTAAATTGATTCGTAATTTTATCTTATTCAGAAGCACCAGGGATCAACTTCTCGATACAATCATATAATTTCTTCCACACTTCTTCATCTAGTAAATCCCTCACTTAGTTATCACAAAACAGTTCCTGGTAGGAGGTGGCAAGTTCAAATCCCACCAGAGACAAAAACACCAGTTGATTTTTTCCAATATGTTCTAGCCTTGATGGATAGAGGTACTTGCTACCTGTTGCTTGTGGGAGTTGGGAGGTATCGCGTGGAATTAGTCAAGGTGTGCGCAAACCTGCCAGACACCAAGGCTATAAAAAAACAGTTCCTGGTTTAGAACATTCCTAGCTACATGCAAATATTGGTGAAGTTGATCCGACCACCTCTTTATATTTCAGCTCGTCATTAAACAACTCTTGAATTTCCTTGTTAGCCCTACCCATAGCTTCATAAATGTAGCCAAGTGGTGGTTTTTGCTCCCCATCCACCAAACAAAATGAAGTACTTTAATAGAAGAACCACATATTTTGAAAGCATGAACAATATTATTTCAAAAGGTTCTTCGTCATGTTTGATAATAAAGATGTTTGAACAATGTAAGAATGCACTCTAACTGCCCGAGTGGAATCTGTATTGAAGGGTATTTCCTTGAAAATGTCACTGAACATCAAATTTATAAAATGAACTCCATAAATATGCAGGTACACTCCCTTCAACATATCACTCGCTTTAGCGTTTTCCCTAACATTCTCTGTAATAACCTTAAGAATGTTCCTTGCTCTAATTTTCTCTGTAGTATTCTCAAACAAGGAGATCATTTTGATGGAATCTGTAGAAAAGTCACTAACATCAATTTATTCAAGAAACAAATTACTTTTTGGAGAATTTACCAACGCTTTGACGATCATTTTTTTAATTTCTTGCTGTCCACTTATCCATCATATGGAACATCCATATTTGTTCCATTCTACTTTATGATCTTCCACAATTTCTTTTTTTGTGTCTTCCACTTCTTTAGCTATAAGTACCTCTAACTTCATGATAAGCGGTGGGCTTCATTCTTGGACCAAACTGGCCTACTGCCTCAATGAAGGCTCCAAAGGCGTCGGTTTGATTGACACAATAGAAGGGGAGCCCTGCATCATACATTTATCTTATAAAAGTTGTAACTGCACGGTCCCTTCAATCTCCTTGGCAACATTTTGAGGATTACCACTTTTCTTTGCCCCATGTCCTGGATTTTGTGGGAAATAACAATCTATAGGACCTTTAGTCTTACTGGTAGATCCACAACTTGAAGACAATTTTTGCCCCCCTTCCTCATTTTTTAGGAAGCAACAACTTATTAGCTAGACCATTTTCCATTTTACCATCCTCATCATCAAAACTGTGCACTTGTTGATGTTGCATTTGAGTTTTTCACTCAATATGTCTATCCGTGAACTTTTTCAAGTCTTCCTTCCCATGTGCCTGGCATTTTGGACAAGCTGTGACATTGGGGTTACTACTGATGACATGAATTTATTGATGATTAATTCCCCCTTTTAAAATCTTGGTACAAAAGAGACATCTAACTGAGATCTTTTTGGTGTCGCTCACTTCATGTACATATGTCCAAGCCGGGTCTTTCTTTTGATCTTGTGATGCCATTTACAATCTGTTAAGAGCAAAAGAACTAAAATTTTCAGCTATTTTAATTGAAAAAAATCCACTGAAAATCGCCTTCATGAAAGAATTAAAATGCAGCTATATCAATTCAGTGTGTTAAAATTTAAGAGCAACAAAAGATTAAAACACAGAAGAAGAAGAAGAAGAAGAAGAAAAACAAAAAAAATAACAAGGAAGAATAAAAAAGAACACCTCAGCAGCTTGAGGATTCGTTTGTTGAGAAAAAAGCATCAGCAGCTTGAGGAGTTTTTAGCAGAAAAACAAGTGGCTGAAGACAAAGTGGTGCAGCAGCATTTACAGATTGGATAGGTTCACCCTCTGTAAATGTTGCTGGTCAAAACTGTAAATGTACCCTTGAAGTGAGTACCTGTCGCCTCGTGTTCTCACTTTATGCGATTAAACGACAACTTCCTATAACACTTCACTATTGCCTATGGACTTGCTGACTGTACGTTAGTGGAGAAATGTATTCTGTGTATAGTGCACTTGCTATTGAAATGTTGAGTATCTGAAGAATTTTATTGCTGTGAAGGCATGTTTAACCATCCCCACTCTTTGCATGTTTTTGCCAGTTGTGTATTTCGTGATATCCATTACTAACTAGTGTTAAAAATACTTGTCCAGGTTTTGCATGCTTTTGCCGCAGAAGGGGCCCATTGTACTAAAGTTCGTGAGATACTAAATGCTTCCGATGTAAGTTCCAAACACGTAAACAGTTTGTGCTTGTCATTCCAGTTTGTTATTGCTCACAACTTTTTCAAAATTCTGAGGCTTTCCCCCATGTACTGAACTCAATTCTTTAGTTCTGGATGTTCCTCTGCAATTGTTAAGAATGAATAAATTTATCTAGAATTAGAGGAAAGGAGCAGAAATTGACTTGTTGCTATAAAGTTAATTTAGAATCGTTTGGCACATGCTTGTGCATACCTAATAAATCTTTGGCTCACAATCTTAAGGTTCGTTTGGACTTTTTAAGTGCAAAATAAAGAGCAAAAAATTCTTTAAGGTTCGTTGGGACTTTAAGTGCAAAATAAAGTGTGGACTTAAATGAAAAAGGTTATAGGGAGGAAAATACAAATATATATGTTTAGTCCAAGAGTAACAATTTATAAGCATGAATGACAAATATGAACAATGAAATTGAAAAATAATTACAATAAAGTGAAATATCAATTGTTTAGTATCGTCTCTTTAAAAGAGGTTCATTGGCAAGGAAGAGTATGACTTAGAACCTTGATGACGACACCGAAGTGCACATTAAGCTAGGTGAAGAGCTCAACACTTTTTGAGCCTCTTTTCAGGGCTTACGTGTGCCTTTGACAACACTGGTTTTGAGTCATTTATGCATTTCATCAAGCAGTGTGCATCATTCTTCATCGTTCATCAATGGTGTTTTTTTTTTTTTTGAGACAGATCAATGGTGTTTCTTTCATCCAACAACTTTCCTATATGCCGACAATGGCACTACAATCATGCTTAGGTTCTACTTCTTTCAACACATACATGTCCAACAATTAACTCCCAATCAACCTATCCACTATTAAATCACTCCCCCAATCTCTACAACATTCATCAATTTCAATCCAAGAACTTTTGGCTTCCAATCACCATCACGTAAATCTCAACATTTAAATAGTAATCACAATATCATGCATCTGAGATTAGGGGTGTAGGCTTACCTCTAGGAAGAAATCCTAGCCAAATCCTTCACTTGAGTTCTTGAGAAGATTTAATTTTTTTTTATGGGTTCCAGGAGTAGGAGGTGTTAATTTTAGTGTTGAAATGATAGGTTTCAACACCAAAGTAATGGGGAATTACTACCTTAAATGTGGAAGGAGTTGGAGGTATAGAGAGGGGAGAGAACCTTCAAAAACATGACCAAAACATATGCCCTTTGTCTCTCTTCGCAACCGTAAAAATATTAGAGGTCAACCATGGAGCCAACCTATGGCCATAGTTAGGGCTTGTCCTTGAGCCTTGAATCCAACATACTGGACTTGGTCACAGCAGGGGACTCTCTGGGAACAATCAGTGCATTTTGGCACGATTGGATTTGGAACCGTTGGCCACGGTAGTTGGCTGTTTTGCTACGTCCCCCTGGAATGATCATAACTCCTTGTAGGAAGGTCCAAATGGTAAACAGTTTGGAGCGTTAGAAACTAGACTGGAGGACCTTTCATTTGATAGGTAATTCACCACATAAAACTTTATATTCTGGAGATGTAACCTTGTTTGAAGTTGGACCTTGTTTGAGGTTATTTGAGATATTAGTCTGTGGCATATCTTCCAACCCAACATTGTGCTAGAGCTTTCCTTGGACCATTAAATCACTTCCAACACACCTCCTACACCTAATGTCATAACCATGTGATATGGTACTAGTCTGTAGCCTCCTTTTGCACGCTAAAGCATTACTTCTAGTTGTTGTTGCACTTTAAAGCCTTAAATCGTTTTGCGCTTTTATCCCTTGTCCAAAGGGCATACATCCATGCCCGTCCTAGTCCGTTTAATTACTTTTTGACTTTAAAATCCTTGGGTGTTCCCATGTTCCGGTTGTGGTTTGCATTTCTATACTTTTCAGCTTAAAATTTAGAGGGTCTTACATTATCCCTCTCCTTGTTGGGCCTGAGATTGAGTTACATGTGGAAATAGTGTGGGGAGCCTTTTTTTGGCCCGGTATTTAGTGTTTAGCCCATGTTTTTAGTATTGAGCAAAAATAATCAGTTTTTATTTATAATGAATATTGAAGACCGTTCTACCCTTTTCACAACAAAAATCCATCGTTACTTCTCTTTTTTTCATCTACCTGTCCCTCACAGAGTCACACACACACACACACACTCTACCTTGTTTTCTTTGACACACTATATATAAGCACAAACAACTCATTCCATTGGAATATTGGGGAAATTATCAAAAGCATAGACACATGCATTCTACCAGAGAAAATACCTAACCAACCCGAATCCAGTTTTCATTCATATCCATTGATCATTTTCTCTAGCAAAACGTATCACTACTCTTACGTAGAACCATTGTTTCCATATTACCCTCTTCCCCTTCTGGATTGCAAAAGACAGTTGCATCTTCTTCATCCACACCAGCCCATCTGGGTTCGTGGCTACATAGAAAATATCGAATTTGAATTACTATTTTGTCATAATTTATGGTATGTCTAACTAATACATGTGTGGTGGTAATTCGCATAATAATGAATATTGCAGTCCTGTAATTAGAATTCAAAGATTCAAAATTGTGTCCTGAAGGTAGAGGTGCGCAAACACGACGGTTATCAATAATAACAATAATGATAATAAAAATTGTGACCCTTCGGGGTGGCCCAATGGTTTGGGCTTGGAACTTCCATGTTGGAGGTCTCAAGTTTGAAACCCCTTGCCGGCGAAAGCAAGAGGTTTTCCTTCTGGGTCGAGCTCGTTGCACTAGGTTTGCCTAGTGCGGGTTACCTCTCCTCTCCTATGTGGCTTGCAAGCTATTGCATAGGACTGGAGTCTTACCCCGTGCGCACCCAAAGGGTAGCGGCTGCAGGTTTCCCCTGTCATCAAAAAATAATAATAATTGTGTCCTGAAGCTAGAATTTCACAACTCAAAATTCAGGACATAATGTCCTAAAGTTTGGAAGTCACAGCTCAAAATTTAGGACTTGATGTTATGAAGTTCAAATTTCGCGGTTCAAACTTATGGATACTATGAAGAAATTTATGAACTGATATCAGTTGAGACCTTTGTGATCTTGGCAATCTACTCTTTTTCCTTTTGTAAAAGTATCCAACAGTTCGAACTGAGTGTCCTAAGGTTGACATGTAACAGTCCAAACTTTAGGACATAGTGTCATGTTCACTCGTGAAAATGCAAACTATTTCCAGAAGTTAACTATGCAAATTTCAGGACATTGTATCCTGAAATTCATTTGTGATAATGCAAACCATATCCTGAAGTTTGCGTCTGGTGGTGTAAATTTCAGAACTTTGATTTTTTTCAACTTTTACTCAGGTATTATCCAAACATCTTAGTCATTTGCTCATGAGTACAACCACGTCCAAGAGTCTCATGTTTCATTTCTTTTTACTGATAATCTAATACAAAGATTGTGCAAAAAGGTTCTTGTATGTATATAATTGTTTGATATAAAGAAAAAAAATGCTGAAAGCAAAGAAGAAAAACACTGAGTGAAGTCGTTTCTTTTGAGAATTTGAATTAGTAGAATAAATAAGTCATTTATCCTAGTTTTAGACATTTATTAGAAGCAGGTGGCTGAAGAAGAGAGGAAGAAGAAAAGCAGTACTATTGTTTGGTGGGATAACTTTGTCAACATATAATTTACTAACAGAACACTTGGCCATTTTGAAAGTACTTCTTAAAAAACGGCTGAAATTTAAGGAGTGGTGTTAAAAATGGCTGTTTGTGCACTTTGCCCGAGTTACATGTAGTCGGGACCAACTCTTACTATCATAAGAAGTGTTAAGAGATTGTTGTAAGTGAGAGGTCGTAAGTTGGATCTAATGAAGCCAAGTTTGTGATCAAACTTAAACTTGCAGGTTTGGAGTGCTTATAAAGATCAGAGACATGATTTATTTCTCCCTTCAAATGCCCAATCTGCAGCTGCTGGAGTTGCTGGTTTGATTGAGAATTCTTCATCCAGGTTGACATATGCACTGACAGCTCCTCCAGCACAAACTGGTCTAGCTAAACCTCCTGTCGTGATAACATCTGAATCGAATGGCAAGCAGGATCAAGTTTCATAAGATGAAAAGTTAGCCATGATACATACGTCTGCTGAAATGTTTCAGCCAAAAAATTATGCTGCTCCTCATGTTGGCACTTGGAAGGCATGCATTGTCCTTCCATGGACAGAATTTTTATTTTCAAAAAAGAGCTTCATCATGTGATCCCCACCCGACCTTTGTTCTTCATCTTGTGTACAGTTTCTTCACCCCTTCTAGCTTGCGCTTATTTTGATGTCGTGGAATTACGGAAGAGGTCAAATTAAAAGCAGGAGTACATGATTATCCAATGTATAAGACTAGCAAACATCCTGTAAATTTCTTACAGTACTAGTAGAGTTCATTTTGGTGAGTTTTTGTGCTTCTCAATTGTTTTACAACTGAGCTGATTCACAGAGCTTTTCAAATTAACACATGAAATTTATGCCTTCCGCTGAGTTGCCATGGTTGTAAATAACTCCCCCAACTTCATATTGGAGTTTTTTTATTTTTAGTGAGATAATTGTTGTTCTACGTTATTTTGTATTGATTACCTTCGTAAAATAACATCTAATGGAGTTGGTCCAGTTGGATGAATCCAAAACCCTTGATTAACAACTCTACAGTGGATTGCAGGATAAATTCCTGGGAATCCAAAAACCTAGACACATTATACAATGTTTGAATTTTAGTCTTTTCTTACATTCTCCAAGAATGGGAGTATGTTAAAGTCTCTGTTTGCTTGTAATCTATTCCCTTTTTTCATAGTATATCAGGTCGAGACAACATCGATTTTATTTTTCAAAGTATAAAATCTCGACAGATGTACCCTATGTTACCTTTGTTACACTGGCAATGCTTTATGGCTGAACTCTACCATACTAAAGAGAGCATATTATTTGCTAGTGGTGACATTAGCAATGGCTAGCTAGCATGGGAGATGATGAGAAAACCGACTCACAAATCACATTCCATATTGCAAAGAAGCCAACCTCAGAAAGTTTGCCTGTGTGTTGTCTTTTTAGGCCTCCAATACTAAACACTACTTTTGGCTCTTTGAAAGCTTGGTGTTTGATGCCTAAGTCTCTAATCTCCCTTGTAAGTATAATTCATCTCCTTACGTACACTTTTTCATCGAATCTACAAATTTAGAAAAAAAAACTTTGATTATATTTGTGTCATGCCTCAATCCCATTAAGACGGACATATACCCTATGCCCTACGGACTTAGAGAACCAATTTATAACCTATAATTATCACACATGTAGCTATGACAATCATGAAGCTCTAACAAGTATATGGATGAGCTACAGTGATAAAAAACCCAACATAGATAGGCCCAAAACATATATACATGACTTGGCTGTTGAGGTTACAATTGCCAATGAACCAAATATACTCGAACATTAGTCTACGAAACCTCTATAAGATGGCAAACTTAGGTTAAGTCAGAATAGGCCCCGTCTTACCCTTAACTACTATACAACACCAAAATGCATCTACAAAAGACTCGGTAAAGCTCCGAATCAATCTAGAGCTCACCAAAAGCAGTTGAGTATCGTATGCTCCTACCGAGGAGATCTATTACCTGGAGTACATGTACATGTCGCATGAAACACACCATCCCCCATAAGGGACGTTAGTACGAAAGAATGTACTGAAAATGTAAGAAATAAAGTGATCATATATAAGCCAAGAGCTCAAATGAAATCAAGTATCAATGTGTGAATGGCTAGATAAGAATAAAAAACCACCTTTTACTTGCTCTTGTTATGTACATAACATTCTTTTTTCTTGTTATGATCTATGTAAGGCATGTCATACAAATGACTAGTCGATCAGTGGTAGAAATGATGACCCGTGCTAGACATTTTCTAATCACTGGGTCGCTGTCCTCATAAATATATATTGGGATAGACCCATGCAAGGCTTTCGCCCCTCGGATGCTACCCTTATACACAAATTAAAATCGACCCATGCTAGGCTTTTGTCCCTAGGCTACAACCCATAATGTCACGACCCAAAGTACACCCTATATTTGACATGGTGTATAAGACCCCGAGAGGCCCTACACAAGCCACTTGACATGAACACAACACAATATAATAGACAAAAGTAGAGAATCTCATATCATTAGAAAAGTTGACATAAAAGCGAAAGACTAAACATAGTCTTGACAAGCCATTCTAATACATCAAGAAGGAGTCGGGACGTAACCTGTACACCATGTACAACATCCGAAAACTCAATACATATAAAAAATATAGTAAAGGTGACATGGTCTTCGGATCATGAGTTAAAAGAAGCGGTGTTTAGAAAGTCCGTTAAGGCTTTCTCCCAAGGGGGAGATGGTGTGCTTAGATATCAAGGTCGTTGGTGTGTTCCTAATGTAGATGACTTGAGGGAACAAATCTTGTCAGAAGCCCACAATTTTCAGTATTCCATTCACTAGGGAGCCACCAAGATGTACCGTGACTTGCAGGAGATCTATTGGTGGAATGGGATGAAGAAGGATATTGCTGGATTTGTGGCTAAGTGTCCTAACTACCAACAAGAGAAAGTTGAGCATCAGAAATCGGGAGGTTTGTCCCAAGATATAAGCATTCCTACTTGGAAATGGGAGGATTTGAATATGGACTTCATAGTAGGGTTGCCTCGCAATCGGCGATAATATGATTCGATTTGGGTTATAGTAGACCGAATGATGAAATCGACTCATTTCAGTTTTGTCAAAGTTTCTTATTCGGCGGAAGATTATGCTAAGTTGTATTTGAGGGAAATAGTAAGGTTGCCTGGAGTGTCCTTGTCCATTATCTTTGATAGAGGTACCCAATTCACTTCACAGTTTTGGAAATCTTTCCAAAAGGGTCTTGGTACTAATGTTAAGCTTAGCACAACTTTTCATTCACGAACCGATGGGCAAGCAGAGCGTACTATCCAAACTTTGGAAGATATGTTGAGAGCTTGTATGATTGACTTCAAGGGTAATTGGATGATCATTTGCCTTTGATTGAGTTTTCCTATAATAATAGCTATCACTCCAGTATTGGTATGACTCCATTTGAGGCTCTTTATGGAAGGAGGTGTAGATCTCCTATAAGTTGGTTTGAGGTGGGTGAAGTTGCCTTGATAGGACCCGAGTTAGTTCATGAGGCTATGGAGAAATTCCGACTTATTAGAGAAAGGTTGAAAACAACCCAAAATCGACAAAAGTCCTATGCCAATGTTAGAAGAAGAGACCTAGAGTTTGAGGTAAATGATCGTGTTTACTTGAAAATCTCACCCATGAAGGGTGTAATGAGATTTGGTAAGAAAGGGAAACTTAGTCCCCATTATGTAGGCCCATATCAGATTTTGAGACATGTTGGTAAGGTTGCTTATGAACTTGAGTTGCCTAATGAGTTGGCATCGGTGCATCCGGTTTTTCATGTCTCTATGTTAAAGAAATGTGTTGGAGATCCGACATCTATTGTTCCCTTAGAAGGTTTGAGAGTTAAGGAGAATCTTTCTTATGAAGAAGTTCTGGTTGAGATTTTAGATTGGCAAGTCAAGAAGTTGAGAAACAAAGAAGTTGCTTCTGTGAAAGTGTTGTGGAGGAATCATTTAGTTGAGAGTGTTACTTGGGAGGCCGAGACCGATATGATGTCCTGATATCCTTATCTTTTTCCTTCTACCCCTACTCTAGCTTGAGGTAATGATTTCCTCTTGGTTTACTCTTTGTTTTGGTGTCATGTGTCTTAGATATTCCCATGATTCCTCATTTTATTCATGTTCATGAAAAACTTGAATTTTGAAAGAAAATAAGTTTATATGATTGATTTTCCTCATGTTGATGTGCATTGAGTATGAGTTGTATATAGACTTCATGAGAGGAATTGTTGAACATGCTTTAGCTTGGAGTTGATGTATCATCCTCGGATATATGCATTTGAGTATGAGTTGCATATGAATTTCATGATATGAGTATGTTTTAGCTTGGAGTTGATGTTTCCTCCTCGGATATGTGCATTTTTGTGATTTCATGCATGATGGCTTGATAGGATAGAATTCTTGTCTCCATTTGATGTCTAGAATACCATTCGAGGACGAATGTTCCCAAGAGGGAGATAATGTAACACCTCAGATTCAGAAAAAGGAAAAATATATTCGTTTCACAGCCATTTGGTGAAGTAGCTCGAGGACGCCGAATGACTCGGCGATCCGCCGAGTAGACCCACCTCGCCTTTTTGAATTGATTTTTGAGTCCAGTGTTCTGGAACTTTGGCGAGCTGGATCGAGCTCGCCGTTCCATTCGGCGAATCGCCAAAGTGAATCCCCCATCGCCTAATTGGCTTCGTCCAGGAGACGACTCACTGTAACTTGCGGCGAGCTAAAGGCTTACTCGGCGAGTCGCCTAGTGGCTTTTGGCGAGCTCCAACGGGTTCCAATTTCAACTTTTCAGTCAGGGACTTCTGGGTCTTTTCAAATTATTATAATTCAACACCATGTCGTTTTACCCTTCACCTAAAGACCTATATAAGAGTTTTACCCCAAATTTCCCCAAATTTAAAAGGATTCTCTCAAATTCCTAAAAAGAAGAACAAGACTCCCTCTTAAATATTTCTCTCTCTAGAAGTTTGAAGAAGAAGATTCAAGCTAGGGTTCAAGGTCAAGCCTCCATTATTAAATTACTTTTTGGGCTTTGATAGCAAGGTATGATAGTTTTTCATCCATGGAATCCTTGAATTTATGGAGCCCCTAAGTTCTTCAATTGAAAAGTAGAAATTCCACAATTTGAGTTAGGGTTTTCTTCTAAGTTGTGGGTCTTTCTGAATGTTGATTCAATTGAATGAATTATGATTGATTATGCATGAATCAAGAGGATTCTATGCTTTTATGATGAAATTCCATGTATCCATGCTTAACCCATGTTTCTAAGATGAAATCAATTAAAATGAGTTTTATGCTATGAAATGAGAATCAATGGATTTATGTGTATTCTTATAGGATAAATAAGATACAATATGAATTGCTTTGAGATTGAAGCATATGTGAGGATTTATGATAAGAATTTCTTTGAGAGTGAAGCATATGTTATTAATTGTTGATTATTGATGTGATTGTTGTGGAAGGGATTTTCCCACATGATTTTCTTATGTATGAATGTGAATGACTTTCTCACATTGAGTGATTCTAGGTTTAAATGAATTCTCACCTAGAATGAATCTAAAGCTTAGGAAGTATGAGAATGATGAGGCTAGATGCGATTACCTATGACCTCTAATGAGATGAATAAGGGGCGATTACCCATATTCCTTAGAGTCGGACTAGAGGCGAATACCCATGGTCCTAAGTAAATGACAAGAGGTGACTACCCATGTCATATGATAGAAAGATATGAGTCGAATACCCATGTCACATGATGTAAGGACAAGAGGTGACTACCCTTGATCCCAAAGTAAGTTGGACAATTGGCGACTACCCATGATTCCATAGTAAGTTAGTCTAGAGGCGAGTACCCATGATCCTTTATAGTAAGGCAATGTGATATTCTCCATGTCTTAAAAGATAAGCTAGGATATGTATGATAGGTTATGAGCTTGGATTGTTGCTTGAGTTTTCCTTCCATGATTAGTAAAACTAGTGGCGGCTACCCATGTCTTGACTAAGTATGAATTGACGATACTTCAAGAAGTACTCCTTATATGTCGTGATGATCTATTATGTGCATCGATTTTTCTTTATGACTTATGCTGTCTAACTCTTATGTTATGTTTATGCAAGTTATCATATTTAGTACATTCTTGTACTAACACATACTCTTGCCTACATTTCTTACCCAAATGTAGGGTCCGGTGTTCCCGATTCTCATCCCGTGGCTAGGAGCCATAGTAGAAGAAGAGTTGAAGATTGGTGAGTCCTCATTAATCGAGGATTTGACCTCTACTTTCCATATGTTCTTTTCATTGAGTTTTTGAACATTTATGTATGGGTTATGTCCCGAGATTCTATTGTATTAGATGTTTTTTTCAGACAAGTGTATTAGACTTTCGCTTTGCAATTAAAGACTTTGGTTATTTAGAAAATATTTGAAATCTTATCGATTTCTTGATTATCAAAGCTAAGTAGCTTGTATGAGGCCTCTCGGGGTCTTGTACGCTATGTTACAACTAGGGGGTACTCCTGGGTCATGACAATATAAGACCCCAAGAGGCCCTACACAAAACAAGTGACATGCATACAACATAATATAATAGACAAAAGTAGAGAATCTCATATCATTATAAAAGTTTGACATAAAAGCTAAAGTCTAAACATAGTTTTGACAAGCCATTCTAATACATCAAGAAGTGGTCAAGACATAACTCGTACACCACGTACAACAGCCAAAAACTCAAGACATATGAAAAATATATTAAAGGTGACAGGGTCCTCGGATCTTGAGGGCCCACCAAGTCATCAATCAACTAAGCCATCCACTAGCTACGAACGGGAGGAGAAAGATCGTCAGACCCTCCATTAGTTAATTAATGTAGGCACAAGTATGCATTAGTATATGGAATGTACGAAGTATGAGAGATATGAAATAAGATATAAAACATGATCATAAGGGGACATAATAAAAAACATGACATGCATGACCAAGCTAAACATCGTAAAATCATTTAAAAAAGAATCGTCAATCATGAACATGGTCAATACATCTTAAATCATAGTTAAAGCCTCACAAAACCTTTGAAAGACAACTTAGTTCATTTGGTGAGATATTAGCTTTAACCGACAATAGACTATGTGAGTTATACCATGGAATTTGATGTAACTCCCACATCGAGAAGGGAGAGTCTACTTGCCAAGGTAGAACTCTGTATCATGATTCATATGCTATTTGTGGATTTACTAGCTAGGTCATTTGAGACAATCCTATGGTTGTACGTAGTTTAGAACTAGAGGTTGTTACTAAAGACTATCCTATTTGAGCCTCAGCCTTAGGTTCTCTCGGTGCTAAGCTAAATCTCAGCGGAATAGTCATATTCATAAACATATCATCAAATATGGAAAACACATTAAGATACTAATCCAAGATTAAATTATCACGGAGTAGCTCATTAAATAAGGAATAATGCATGTGTGACAAAACCTTTCACTAGCTCATGATCCCTTAATACTCGAGAAAATCTTTTCACAATTTCATTAATGTTCATCTTAAACAAACATAGATCATAAAATATTCCTTTTCATAAATCATGCATAACTCTCATGAAAACAACATTCATAAATTCATAGCTTCTTCTTAAATTTATGTATTTAAGAATTCATAGTCAAAATTATGAAAATTGCATGGGTTCTTGTGAAATCAATTGAAAAGCATGTAATTGAGTCAGAATAATCAAAATAAGATCAAAATTGAACAATTTAATCAACACAATTAGAACCCATGAAGAATTGAATGAAAACATAACCAAATTGATGAACTTGAACAATTGAATCAATACAATTAGAACTCGTGAAATTGAAATTGTCCGTAGATCTATTCGTAGAACCCAAGTTAAAGTCTAAATTTTTTCTAAGTCTGGAACACCCATACGAACCCATCTACGATTCGTCAAAAATCCTACGACTTATCTTATTCACTCGTAGGTCAAATTTCAGAAACTTGAAACTCTAAAAACTCAACCTCATTCCGGCGAGTGACATCTATGACCCGTAGAACCCTCTACAAACCGTAGGTTGGTCTCCTAGAACACAACCAGTAGCCCAAAATGAGACCTTTCCTTTCCAAGTTTGGATTTCTAATTTTCTGAGGTGTTACACATATATAGATAGATTGCTTCACATAGTTTCTTTAATATGTGACCTTATTATTTTGGCGGTCAAAATTATTTTTGAGCTTTAGAACTATGGATTAGTAGTAGAGGATATGTTAATATATGTCACGCCCCGAGACTACCCCTGAGACGCGGACACGGGACCTAGGACCACAAGTGATCCCAAGCTAACCCTGCTGGCATGATCATGAGCATACTAAAGATAATAAACTGATGCGGAAGCTAAATCATAATTAAAATGAAA
>JAJOOS010007098.1:0-17662 GCA_029582725.1 Solanum chiquidenum
ATTTTTAAGCTCATGTTCGTCTAAGACTTCTGCAACTCCAATGCCCTTGATTTCACATCTTTTCCCTGTTGGTACTTGAACACCATCACTGTTACCATCATGTATTTTTCTACTAGCAACTAGTAAATCTTCATTAGGTGTAATATGATGTGTAGCTCCACTATCAATTATCCACTCACAAGCTTTATAATCTTTAGGATCTAAAGAGGCAATACCTGACATGTTAGCAACACAATCAGATGTTCCTACTCTGTCCATTCTATCTACCAGGTCTTCATAGTGGGATGATGACATTTGATTCTCAGTGTGTTTTTCCTTTTTGAATTCATCAGCATTCCTAGTGAAATGTGCATTTGGCTTGAAATCAGGCTTAAAATCAGGTTTGTAACCTTCAGTCCCCTTTCTCTTGCTTTGGAAATCTGGTGGATATCCTACCAACCTGTAACAATTTTCCTTGAAATGTCCTTTGAAACCACAATGATCACAAATTGTTCCTGGAGGCACAAATTTCTTTGTCCTTGGTTTGTACCCTTGAGTTCTTCCAGCTAACAGTGTGAGAGGATCTCTTGTTTTATCTAGTTCTCCTAAAGTTCTCTGGCTTTCCTCTTGCGCAGCTACTAAATATGCCTCATTAATAGTTACAATTGGCTTTCTAGCCAATATGCTACTTCTGATAGCCCCAAAACTTTCATTTAATCCCATTACATAAGCAGCTGAATCCTCACATGCACAACCAGGTGAAGGGATCATAACATCCATTTCAGTCCACAGATCTCTCAATTTAGAATAATACGAAGTCACAGAATCAGTACCTTGTTTGAGAGCTGCAATTTCAGACCACAAATGATAAACTCTGGTAAGATCTGATCTTCAAATCTTTCTTCAAAGTCTCCCCAAACTCTTTTTGCATTCGAAGCATATATTATTCCTGGTAGCAGTTCACTTGTAACAGTACTTGCAATCCATGACAACACTATCGCATTGCATTTTTCCCATTGCTCTTCTAATACTCCTTTGTAAGCTGTTTTTGTACAGGATCCGTCAATGAATCCAAGCTTCCCTTTTCCCCTGAGAGCCAACTTCATTGATCGACTCCACAGAGCATAATTATATGGTCCTGTTAATTTGATTGGAACTAAAACGAGTCCAGGAGCATCTGATGCCTGGAGATAGAGTGGATGATTATGATTTAGAGTAGTTACTTCATTTGTTGCCATTGATGTCTGTTCGTCTGTCACCATTGTTGATTGCTGCAGAAGCTTCTTCTCTTCTATTGCTTCACTGGTTATCTTCTTCTACGCAGACCAATTCCCTATGATCTGTGCTCTGATACCATATAAACTTTCATTAATTCAGTTACTGAATAGAAACATTGACAGCATTGAGAGCATTTTAGAAGAAGAAGAAGAAGAGAGTATTTTATTGCATATCATCAATGGCAAATGTGATGCCTATTTATACAAGTAGATCTGTGAGCTTCTAGAAGAATCTTTTACTGTTACATTGGTTATAACAAACTAACTAATTTGTAACCAACTTAACTCACCACTCATCTAATACATCTACTAACTCACTTTATATTTCAATACTCCTCCACAAAGTCCGCCCACGAACTCTTCCCTATTGTTGCGTATCTACTTCCTACACTATTTTGACAATCAGCTCTCAAGAATTCATCTTATAAAATCAACTAAGTCACACTGTACATCATCAAATTTCCCTTAATACTTGCATTTCTCTCTAGTATTATTATTTGTGCATCAACTTTTTGTATTCATCAAGTTGTATTGGATATACTTATTTCAAGAATCTCGCCAGAAATAGTCCCAATGTAGGCTATATTTAATCAATATTTTTCATTTTGGTCAATTTTGTTTTAGCTTTTCTCTTATCGAGATAAATTGTTACGTTATTTGCATTTTTTGTTATCTCGACTTCGTTTTCTAATAAATTCAATTTTATATATATATATATATATATATATATATATATTTTATTTTCTTTTCTTTTTTTCTTTTTTTTTTTGATTGGGTAAACAAATAGATCTAAGTAAAATTCATAAGACGGTAAATAGAACTGTAGAAGTGAGGGAGGGCGTCAAAGATTCAAATAGAAGGTCCTAACGTGGTTGCAATGATTTAAGTTGCTAATGTTATTAATAGTCATTGTACATTCCTATCAAGTTATTTGAATAAATTTTTCAATTGTAAGAATTATATTTTAACCGGGAAAAATAAGTCCCTACGAACTTACATTATATTTAAAGCACACATTGCTTTTCAGCTATTTAGAATCTTTTTATTGCTCATTAAGGTAGCAATCAATAACTTCATTAATTTAGCAAAGTCAACAATTTAAGTTAATCAGATAAGAATTATTCAAGAACCAAGAAATACTAAATTTTGGCTATAAAATGGGAAGTGCTAAATGGCCAGAAAATTAAAAAAACTAATATTATTTTTTTATTTTAAAATAAACTAATCGTTTTTTCATTTTTTAGTTAAAGAGTATTAAAGTTAAAAGGATTAAAATATTTAAAAAGGTAAAATAACCTAAATAAAATATCATTCTGATCAAATTATGGCCAAATTTTTCGGCCAAAAAGATTTTTCCAGAGAAAATAAGGACAGTATTATTGTTGACCCTTGAAAGATGGAATGGAGGAAAGAATAGTATTACGGTTGACCTTTAAAAGTAGACAGCATGCATATAGTTTAATTCATGATTACCCACTTTGTATTGGGGTGATTAACATATATCCTTCATTTTTAATTAAATGTTTGTTTTGGAGTTTTGAGAATAGAGCTATCTCTTGTAGGATGTATTTTATCCTTAAAAGTAGAATTTTTGAAGATACATGTGAATTAATTAAATCTTAAATGAATATCAAATATTGAATAAAAAATAAATAATATGTAACTATGTGAAGACTCAAATCATGTATTGGCACATAAATATACAGAACCACTGATTAAATTGTTATAGGCCTGAAGGGGGGATTCATAACTTGATAAAAACTATAGTATATTTTCATCAACATATTTAGGAAGAACTTAAAAGTTTTTTATTCTTTTTGGCAAATGGCTCTCTATTTGGATCCTGAAAAGATGTAGTTTCAAATCCCAAAGTTAGGTATGGATTCAATTACATCAATTAATTGATTATGTGTAAATTTCATTGAATTTGATATGTAAAAATGATGAAATTTAAGAGGTTAAAATTGGATATTTTAGATCTTTATGTGTAAGTTTCATCGAATTGGATCAGCAAAAACATAAAATCTAAGAGGTTAAAGTTGAGGATTTTAGACCTAGACATTGCAATATTATATTTGACTGAGCAAACGTTATTAAAATTAGATTTTAATTATAAAATTGAATTTCATAGCTGATGAATAAGGTGTCCATGTATTTAGTTTTGGTTTTCGAATCGTAGACCAAGGGACGGGTTTGAGTTTCCCAAGAAAAGACTTTGACTAGAATGTCCTACAATTTCAGGATCAGGTTCCTTGACTAATTTGTACTCCCTCCGTCCCTAATTACTTGTCCACTTTTGAATTGACACACCTATTAAAAAAATAATTAATGACATAGTAAATTTACCATTTACCCCTATTAATTATGAAGTAGATGAAAAATTCTATATTTTTCAAAGTAATTAATCTTTTAATTGAGGGTATAATAGGTAAAAAAAAATTATCCTTTCTTAATTTGTCAAAATGAATATGTAATTAGGGACAACTATAAAAAAAAAAGTGTACAAGTAATTAGGGACGGAGTATTTGTTATTCATGATTTCAATTAAATTAAGATCATTGAAGATCGTTTGGAGCAATTTGAGCATTTCAAGAGAGTAAAATTTTATCGTTCTCGAGGCAAGTGAAACTTTTAACTCTTTATTTGCTTGTTTTTCCTTTTCGGGTAATGTTAAATAACCAGGAAATTTGGCCTAAATTTGGTTAGAAAATTAAAAAAATTGTAATATCTTTTTTATTTTAAAATAAATTAATTTTTTTTCCATTTTTTTAGTTAAAAGTATTTAAGTTAAAAGGGTAAAAATATTCAAAAAGGTAAAATAGCATAGATAAAATACCATTCTGACTAAATTTTCTGGCCAAAAGGATTTTTCCTTTCCTTAAAAGTATTAGTATATATGTTGTTTTCTCCAAATCATTATATATGTGTTAGTTGTATGCAGGGGCGGCTCAAATCCGTTGGTGGCCTAAGGCCAAAATTAAATTAGAGGGCCTTAAAAAAAATTAAAAATTATATATGTTTATATTTTAAATCTATTTTTCTAGCTTTTTTGAGATACAAAGTTGTTAATAATTTTTGTGTAGTCAATCTCGTCTAATAATTCTTTTTCAATCGATAATATTGCCAAACCACTTAACCTTTCTTGAGACATTGTAGATCTTTAATAAGATTTTATTCTTATTGGTCCCTTTTCTACTAATAAGTCTCTTAACATTGTATCAACAATATTCCATGGACTAGGATCATAGATATTTTTAGGAGTATGATTACTTAATTCATTTATGAGTTCTTGATTTTCTTGGGAAACTACATCCGACTTTTCACTAATTTCCTCTCCTTCTTCTTTTTGGTTTATATCATTATCTAACTCAACTTCAACTAAGTTAGAGATTTGTTCTTCTAAAGAGCATTTCTCAATCTTTTTTGATTTAATTTTAACATTGTTTTCCAAAAATTTATCAAGACCACATTTTTGAGATTTTATCAAGTTATCGACTTTTCTTTTTCTTTTAAGGTTTGAATGACCGGATTCATATTTTCTAGTTGACATATTAAAATCTAACAAATATTTTAAACACTATTTACAATATTAAATAAAAAATATAATAAACATAAGACACAAAACAAAAATAATATTAGAAATTAGAATGGTATTACCGGATTCAAGAACTATATATGAAGACTTAATTTTTGAAAATGAATTGAGTTGCTGCGATATATTTTTCTCCAAATTTAAAACATAAACTATATTTTTTTTAAATTGAAATTATCAATAGAACAAGTAAATTCTTAAGCTTTGAATAAGAGAGAGGTAAGATTAGAAAAGAGAAAGAGAGAAAAAATAAAGAGAGGAAGAGACAATGATAGAATATATAAAAATAAAAATAGAAAAAGAATAAGGTTAAAAAAATAAAAGATAACTTGTACAATTAAAAAAAATACATATTATTTTTTATTGGAAAAGTAAAAAGTAATAGTCATATCAAATCACCTCATTAATATCGTTTGAATTTGGAATCTTAATTCTAATTTATTTATTTAATTTAATCCTATCTGTTTGGATTTGGAGTTTTAATTCTAACTTCTTTTTTAAAAGTTTTGATCTTACCTAATAAACTAAAAAATGAGCCCCCTAAAATTGGGGGCCTAAGACCAAAGTCTTTTTTCCAACCCTTACCAGCAGCCGCCCCTGGTTGTATGCATTTAAACCATTTATTTTATGTGAGTGAGCAAACATGAACTAGGTTGACAAGTTTTGAATAATCTTTGATACTTCTGACTGATACCTTGCTCTGTTGTGGTACCATTTAGTTTAGTATCGTTTAGAATGCTTAATTACTCAATTAGTTATAGCTGTTAAATATGTTTTCTTGTGATATTTGTTTAATTGCACATAGCTAGTGAGCGCACACAATCTAGGCATGGTGATGTCATACGATCTGATGATAGTGAATATAGATAGTATCCAATAACACGTAAGGTTGATGAACCACTATGCAATAGAAATATATATTTTAGTATCAATAAATATGTGCATTAATAAAGAGTGTTAAAACATTTACCAATATTAATTAATTGTTATTGAATACAATGTCACTAATCACTATACACTTTAAGGACATTTACAAAGAATATTAATAGCTTCTAAAAATACATATTTAGCAATAATTAAGTTATTACAGTTAATTAACTATCGTTAAAAATATTTTTGGTATAGTGACACCAGACTACGAATATGTGTAGGACATGTAATTGATGCATCACACTAGGTGAGTTAGACAAACAACTTAATTATGTTTCATAGCAATTGTTATAACAGTTTGTTCATCATGTCTACATGTATTAATTATTTGTATTCGTGATTCCAACTCAGTTGCTTTATTTGTATTTCACAACTATACGTGTATTGTTATCTTGACGTGGTGTATGTACTATTAGATATTTCTAAAGACTAGCTCCAATGGGAGGCAATGAAGTGTTAATTAATTAGATTAATTTAAAGCAAGAGGCAGTAGTCCATTGAGTGAAGCTAACCATGTAATAATATGATATACATAGATTTTCTTTATTGATTCACTTAAATATAATTGCCTATGCCTCAGGATATCTAAGTCATCTGGTATGAGATTTGATTTAAAATTGGGAACTAGTTGTGTTTGACCCTTGAAAGAAGGGACATAAAAAGTACGTACTCCCTTCATTTTAAAAAGAATGACCTAGTTTGAATTGACAGTTGATATGGAATTTAAGAAAATAAAGAACACTTTTTAAATTTTGTGGTTAATTCAAAATTGAAGCTATATCAAATATATCAAAATGTTTTTCAATCTTGTGGCATTTAAAACATATCAATGAAAAGCTTAAAGTATTATAAAAAAAGAAGATATAGTAATTCTTTTTTTAAATTGACTAAAAAGATTAATAAGTCTTTCTTATATATTTTGTTAAGCAGCCATCCATGATGGGAAATATAAAACTCATGAAACATGAGGGTAGCAGCTTGTTGACATGTAGTGTATATATATGTAGCTATAGAAAGTCAATATGTACTCCTCAAATGGCTATCAACTCAAACTTGTTTCATGGCTTCATTTGCATTTTGGTTGCAATAATATTAATAGGGTGTGTTGAGTGCAACAGAAAACTAGCTGATACGGCATCCCTCTTTATGTTCGGTGATTCGATATTGGATCCTGGGAATAATAATTATATCAACACAACTAGTGATTATCAATCAAATTGGTGGCCTTATGGTGAATCATTCTTCAAATATCCAACTGGTAGACCTTCTGATGGACGTCTCATATCTGATTTTATAGGTAAGTAAGATCATCAATTTCACCAACTAAACAATACTACTAGTATATATTATTAGAAGTTATTAACACTTTTTGTAAATAATTAGAAGTCATTCCTTTCCGAGTCAATCTTTTTTGTTTTATACAGTAACCATGTCACTTTAAAAATCCACACAATAATTAAATATCAAAAAAATTCACAACTTGTCTCTTTCTTTCGACATCTATTTAGTAAATGACTATCTTTTAGAATATATTTCTTTTGCAAATTATGGTTTAAAGATTCATTTCAACAAACTGAAAATCTTATGGAAAAATATTAGTTTATGCTCTAAAATTTTACATGTTATTATAAATGCTAGACAACAGTCTAATATTTTATAGGTAAGATTGATATATATAAACGAACATTAGACCTGAATATAACATTGACCGATTGGATAATTTTCTTAGAGCTATATTTACCCTACTTTTAAAAATATGAATTAGAGGTCCTTAAAAAGAGACATTTGCATAGAAAGGTGATAAATGATAGTAATATTAAAAAGAGGCCCAGAAATGACTTGTTGGAGCCGGTCAAATAAGGGCAAGTGTATAAATTCTTATAAAATTCAAATTCAATTAATATAAAATTGTATTAATCTAATCTAATTTGTAAAATACGACATATCTTGATTTTGTCGGCTCAATCGTACATGTTGATTTAGCTAGCCAAAAATGGGGCATCAATGTCCCAAAAGTATGACGGAGGGTATCTGCATACGATTTACGATAGTTTGGGGGTATATTTATATTTTTTTCATATATATATATATGGAAAAGGGACAAATATACCCCAGACTATCGTAAATAGTAGACAGATATCCTCCGTCATACTTTTTGAGACATTGATGCCCCTGCCGTTCAAAAACTAGAGCATATATGCCCTTCATTCTAACGGAAGATTAAATAGGGACACGTGGCACAACCTTATCCGTCGATCCAATATTTAATAAATGTCGGATCGGTGGGTAAAATTATGACACGTGTATGTCCGTTAGTATAAAGAGTATATATATACTCTAGTTTTTGGACGGCGGGGCAACAATGTTCCAAAAGTATGACAGAGGGTATTTGCATACGATTTACGATAATTCAAAAGTATATTTATTATTTTTCTCATATATATATATAGTTGATTATTGAAGTTGTGGAGATGTAACTTATGGTTTGTTGTGTTATTGTTTGTAGCGGAATACGCTAATTTGCCACTCATTCCATCTTATTTCCAAATTGACAAGGAAGGATTTATTGATGGAGTCAATTTTGCTTCAAGTTTATCTGGTTCTCTCGTGGAAACCAATCGTGGTCATGTAAGTCGTATATTTTTTCCAACACATGGACAAAATGTTTTTGTGTTTTTTTCTTAGATCTACTAATTATTACTCCTGCTTGCATTTGGTGTTTGTGTTTAGCCAGTTTAGGTAAGCGATATAAGTTGAAACTATCCAAAATTCGTTGGTCGTTTCAAATTTAACGATTGACTTTTTATGTTTTTATAAGTAATGGGCATGATCTAAATTTAGTCAGACATCATGTAGAAAATACAACTTTAATGACAACTAAGTCAATTTTTACAAATAAAAAAGGGTCGATTCAAACACTTCTTTAAAAAATAAATCACAACAAATTTTTATTATATTTATATCCAAAACATATAATTTCAGCATTTAAGATGTTACAGTATACAGCATTAACTGCCTTTAATCATATATGTTCACCTTAGCCAAATTAAGGTAAAACTAAAAATGCATTATATTTCTGCAATTTAATTAAGATAACTCCTACGGTATAATTTTAAGAGGCTCCAAATACTAGTTGAAAAAGAAAGAAAAACAAACAAACTCAAAGTTGATAAATTTCAATTCCCTGGTAAACTTGGGGTTGCAGAAGCCAGAATGTATACAACTAGGGTTGGAGCTAGAGGGCCGGGCGGTCAAACCTCCTTTTTAATTTACATGAAAATTATGTTGTATATATAGTAGAAGATGAATTTTCAGGATAAAAATCTTGCCTCGTTCTTTTAATGCAACCACCTATGTGTTTACTCGAACATCGCTTGACTTCACGAAAAACACTAGCAAATATTCGTCTCTTGATTCTTCCTCTAACTGGCAGAACCCTCACATTCACACTACTCTTTCTGCTTGAGAATGACATTGATTCTTTGGTATTTGGTAACATAGTAAAATGATGTTTTTAATTTGGAAATATTATGCATGGAGAAATGGACAATACATGTAAAAGTAGTTCTCTAGTTTTTTATATTATATTTATATAGAGACAATAATGTAACAAGGAAATAGGAAGCTTCGTGCCACCTTCCATCACCTTAATTTACATATATTATGATGAAGTTATTAGTTGTATATATTAGTGACTCACAAAAAACGGCTTTGCTGGAAAGAAGCTAACATTTTTTGTCGTTTTACAAAATATCTTGAGTACTCTATATATATAAATCTACACCTTACAAATAAAATAAAACACATATATAGTCTATAGAGGATAATACATGTTTTCATGTTCCAAAATGGCCTATGTTTTAGATATGTAGGACTATATATACTGTTGAATTGGATATGCTATGTTCGTTTTGTTCTTTAGATTAGATCAAGGCATAATACCTAAAGATCACATTTTAAATTTTGTGTGTTTTATTCACATCTCTTTACCCCCAAAAAAAAAATGATGATGATGTGGCAACCGTTAATTGCCACATAATCCTACACAATGTTTTTATTTTCAATTATAAATTTCTTCTTGTTTCAGCTTAATATATAATGCAAATTTTACACAACTTTGGGTTTTTAAAATTTGTTCTTTAAATAAAATAACAACTCGTTTCAACTATTTATTTCAACTGTGTATTTATTTTATTATTAGGCCAATTTGAAGAGGAAAAAAATGGCCTAACTCTATTATTTTAGCCAAATAAAATTAGTTTTGAACTATTTATTTTTTCATACAATAACAATGACCACTTATTTTTACTGTGTAATTTTTAGTCCAAAATCAACTAAATTTCTTTAGAATATCATTATTTTTAGTCAACGAAAAATATTTTATCAAAATAATGGAGTTGAAATTGTATATGTTTTTTTTAATTTCTTATTTCGATGCAATGACCATTTTCATTACTTTTTTATTTTGGGCCAAATTTATATTATAAAATAGAGCAACTTTCACATATGGCAAACAATAAAAAAGCATACTTAGTTATGACTCCTTTGTTTTTTTTTGTGAAATAACAAGTTTTAGCAGAATAATAAAGTTCACTTTTTCTATTTATTACCAACTCTTCTTATTTTGAACAAATATTTTCTTTTTGTACATTTACGAAATTATTTTCCTCAGTTCTTCCTTACATTCACATCAAACATGATTTCATGTTGAACCGAGTCTTCATCTTTAAACTTTTTATTTGATGGGACTTCAAACTCTCCATATTTTCGTTTTCTAGATCACGCCTTAACCTTGTTAGATATAAAGTAAAGTTGGCTAACTATTTGGATATCTTACGACTACATATATAGTCCACAACGTTTTTCACTGCATCGCATTTGCTAGGATTGAATCCTAGAAAAATAGTCATCTAATGCTTAGTGGGAACAATTAGAACAAATCTTAACCTGTAATTTTTAATTATGAAATACATGTGACTTCCATCCGGGAGTTAGGGAAATTAAGAGATTGAATAATGAAGAGGAGCCTCATATGTTATCCATGTAACATCATTTAAGTTTGTAATAGTCCAATATTATGAAGCTTTGTGAAACTAATTAGTACTTATATAACAAAAAATAAATATTTGTGAATATTCATGTAGCAGGCACACTAAAAACATTATTCTTAATTTTGCAGGTAATAAACCTTAAAACACAATTGAAATATTTCAAGAAGGTGACAAAATTGTTAAATAATAAAGTGGGAGACAAGCAGTCCAAAAATCTCATCTCAAATGCTGTTTACATGTTTAGTACTGGAACAGTTGATTATGGTGAAGCTTTTCGAAGTAGCCCTGATTTAATTCA
The DNA here is from genome assembly GCA_029582725.1 of Solanum chiquidenum. NCBI lineage: Eukaryota > Viridiplantae > Streptophyta > Magnoliopsida > Solanales > Solanaceae > Solanum > Solanum chiquidenum. Next base: position 11,128 of record JAJOOS010007098.1, read on the forward strand.
CTTTCCATATCCTAAGCAACAATTTGTAGAAATGGTATTATCAAATTTCACATCCGTTTTGAAGGTATATATATAAATTGCATTTGAATGTAAATATCTTTCTATATAGGGAAAAGGGTCTGAAAAATACTTCAACTTTGGCCGAAATTGCTGTTACTATATCAAACTTTATGGAGGACCTTTTACTCCGCTCTGTATAATAGTGTTTTAAAGGTATATATGTGTCCACGTGGACATCATAAATATTGCATCATTATAAATAGTAACGTGTCCACGTGGACACATATATACCTTTAAAATACACTATTAAATAGTGCAGGGGTAAAAGGTCCTTTCCAAAGTTCGGTACTGTTACAACAATTTCGGTCAAAGTTCGGTATTGTTACAATAATTTCGGTCAAAATTCGGATATATTTCCCTTCTATATAATTAATTATTGTGACTAATATTATGTATTGTAACAGGAAATTTACAAGAAAGGAGGAAGAAAATTTGCCATATTTACTTTGATTCCCTTAGGTTGTTTTCCAGGTGCTAGGGCTTTTACCTTTCAACAAAACAAGAGTGGTGAATGCATAAATGAACTAAATGAGATACTGAAAATGCATAGTTTGGCTCTTCCGAAAACGATGAAGAAATTACAAGATGAATTAGCAGGATTTAAGTATACATTGTTTGATCTATATGAAGTAATTGATCAAAGAATCAACCATCCTTTGAAATTTGGTAAGTTTTATTTTTACTTGGCTTGAAGTGATCAATACGTGCTACAACAAAAATAACTTTTAGCGGTAATAAATAGAAGAGTGTTAACGTCTTTAGCAGCATTAGTTAAGTGTTATTAGATCCAGTGTCGCTAAAGTCTTTAGGAACATATACAAAGAGTGTTAATTACCGCTAAAAATACATAGGTAGTGGCAATTAAGCTATTGATATTGATTAATTGCCACTAAAGATCATTTTTGATGTAATGACTCTATCCATGGATTTTCATGTTTGTGTAGGGTTTGAAGTATCAAAGAAGGCATGTTGTGGTACAGGACCCTTTCGAGGAATTAACAGTTGTGGAGGAAAGAGGCAAGTTAAAGAGTACCAACTTTGCAAAAATCCCAAAGATTATGTATTTTTCGATGCTTCGCATCCCTCACAATCCACCTACCAGCAGTCTGCTAAACTGTTATGGCATGGCGATCCACATGTCACTAAACCTCATGGCCTAAAATCTTTTTTCGAATTTTCAGGCTAAATCCACCATAAAATTGGTGTGCACTGTTATCTTTTTTTTTCGAATAAGACTATCTCTCTATAGCTTCCTCCTCCAACTTGTATGCATACATTTCTACTTCAACTCACAAACTAAAATAATACTGCATTTACTTTTTAGAATATGGACATCTCTTGATGTAATTGTTTGCTTCAAATTTTTGGATGTTGAAAATTAATTGCAATGAAAATAAATTTAAAAAGTAACTTTTATTCATGAATCTTATGAGTATAATTCTATTGTTTTCTTGATTCTTCTCTCCTAAATTTATCTGCGCTTCAAGAGCCTTCAATAGTGTATTTTCATGTTGCATGATGATTTGGATCTCCTAGAGATTTATTTCGGTCATTAGAGATGTCGGGCAACACTTATAGGTTACTAAAATTGTTATAACTTTTTACTAGAAATTTGGATTGTTGCAAAATTGGTGGCGTTGGAAAGAAGATTCAAATACCTTTAATTTAATAGGTTATGGGTCATGTAACTCTTTAAATTCTAAGAAAAATGGTCATTTGAAATTGACTCAAATAGAATCTTACATCAAAACTTAATCGGTATGGAAACTTTCAACTCAATTTTTTGCTAGGGGATTTTAGTGGCCTTTATTCATTCTTGAACTAAAAACTTGACCTCTACACATATTGGCAATTTAAGGATCACCCGGTACGATCTTATTCACAAATGAAGAATGGTACCGCGTCTTAACTTAGAATTTTTTGGGGTGTTACATTAATAAGAATTTTACAATCTTTCAAGTTCTTAATATATCTGAAAATACCAAACTTCTAAAATTTAAATATTAGAAAATGATCATTTATAATCTTAATGATGTCATGGATTACCACGCGAAGCGCGGTTAAGTTATCTAGTTATATATAATATTTGAGCCCTAAATTTTTTATTTGGCATTTATAGTAATACTAGTGGACTTAAATAACAATCTCAAAATCAAAAAGAAAATTAAATTTCTCCAACTTGATTAACATTACTGTAGTAGACTTCTTGTGACAAAATAAAGATATATGAATTTAATACTAAATTTGCAATAAAATTGAGTAATGAACAGTTAAAATAGTATTACAACAATAGAACTTTTGGTGTCTGTTCTTGTTACATTACTCTCAAACAAAACTACTTCACCATTGATTTTCAAAATAAATAATTGCATTTTATAGCATATTAATGTATAATCAAACATACAAAAACTTTAATCCAGACCCTTGAAACTTTTCTTCAATGATATGATTGAGTTTATCGATCATCTCTATAGTAAAATAATTCTTCCAATCTCCAATTTCTCCTCTACGAAAGAACACTTTATATGGCTCTCCAGTTGAAAACTTTCCATTTGTATTCACCTCCAAATTTCTCAAATTCTCAAAGCTACACATTTTTAATATCTCATCCACCACTCCTGAATTTTCTTCCTCTATGGAAAATGGACATTCCAAGAATTCAGCCAAGCATTTAAGCTGAATTTTTGGTTTCTTTTTAATTTCTTCATACATTAAGAAAAGTGTTTTGTTAGGATTTTCTAAGCTTTGTTTCCAATAATCCAACACGTGATTCCAAAATGGACCATAAAGGCTCACCCCCTTACAAAAAAGATCAAACATTTCTTCAATGGAATTAGTATCTTTGTGATGAAGTAATAAATTATTTGCAAAATGCCACATAGAAATAAAAGTGTCCCTAGGATTCCTACATAAGTAAACAAGTTTGGTTTTTGAATCCTGGACTGATTTTGGCAATGAAGCAAAGGGCACATGAGTTGCCAAGAGTCTAGGTGAAGTGAAGGTTGAAAAATCAATGACTTGACCATCAATATAGAGTGTATGCTCCAAGAATGGAACAAGAACATGAGGGTTCTCGACAAGTAAAGGGTGATTAGGTTCAAAAATAGGATGTTTCACCCGATTCACTAGAGCAAATAAAAGTGATTTTAGCCAAGTACTTCCTGATTTTGGAGTTGTAACAAGAATGATATCACTATCTTGAGCTTGAAATTGTTGTTGACATGCAATCACACCTTGAAGAAATTTTAGTGATGTCCAAAAACCTTGATAATTGTAGACTGATCTAACCCATCCTTTTTCTTTTGGTAGGATAGAGAGCAATTTCTTACACTCTTCACTTAGGTTATCCTCTTCTAAATATTTGGGAAGAGAAGTTGTCATGATTTTGAGGATTGAGTGCTTTCTTCAAGTTTGGGGCTTTTATAACAGATACGCATGAATAATACACTTACTAACCATGTGAATGTTTAGTCATACACTTCATGTGAGCTCACCACTTCACATTTTTCATGTCTTTCTATTAGTAATAATTACTTTGATTCACTTATTTGATTTATCTAAAGATTTTTATTAACGTGACTGTGTCAGAATAGTTAGCGAAGCAATCAAAACTCATATTAATTTCAAGATGATTTTTTTGGTATTTATTATATCACTATTCTTCAATTTCTAATTTTGAAAATCTAATTTAAACAACAACCAAAAATAATTCAATTTAACTATATACTTCCCCCATTACTTTTAGTTACCCTTGATAAACTTTGCACTCCTTTTTAAAAAAATGTAAATGACGTAAATATTTTATTATTATATCCATATTAATTTATATAAATTTATAATAGACTTATGAATGATTTGGGAAAATGGATAGTTAATGTTAAGGATAAAATTTACAGAAAAATTGTCTTTATCTAGTATGTTTGTCACGATCCAAAGAACACCTTAAACGTGACATGGCGTATAAGGCCCCGAGAGGCCCTACACAATACACTTAGCAACATCATACACGATAATAGAAGTAAAGAGTTCAAAAGAGATAGTCTTATATCATAAAGAGTTTGACAAAAGTGGAAGTACTTAATACTACTTTTGACTGGTTCTTGAATTTGATTGAGATTTTCAAATCATATGAACACGTGACATCATCTTATGGTCTTGAAGTTGATTGGGATGTCAAGTTATCAACTTGACACGTGACATGAAATTGGGCATCAAGATAAAATGGATCCAGAACTTAAATGTCACGATCCAAAATTGGATCATGATGACACCTACCATCAACTCCAGTATGCAAGACAAACAACAAGTGATAGATATATCTAGAATATAAATATGTGGGAGAAAATAAACATAGAATAGGATCATAGTATAGATATGTATATAATGATAAAAAAAGTATACAAATTAAAAATGGGTCCAGAAGTGACCAAGAAAGACAAATATATATGAGAACTAAACCCCGAATCTAGTGTCACCGGTACAAGATCATCTAAGTACAGAAAGAGACTATATACAAAAAAATTATCTAATCAAAATATAAAATACTATGATATCACCATCTTGAGGTAACGCAGATTGCTTGAGTTACTGAAGGACTATGATATCACCATCTTATATCATCCAGAGAAGGCCAATGTGGTTGCCAATACTTTGAGTAGGAAGACTTATAGTATGAAGAGTCTTGATGCTATTAGTGTTGAAGAGAGACCATTGGCTAGAAATATTCAGAGGTTACAACAGTCTTGTCTGTTTACAAATTTCTGAGGAGAGTGGTGGTTTGATTACTTTCAAAGAGGCTTGATATTTCTAAGTTGAGCAGATCCACGAATGCAGGTTTGATGATGAGAAGTTGTCTCATTCAAGACAAAGTGTTAAGTATGGAAGCAAATGAGGCTATCCTTGATTTTAACGGTGTTTTAATTGGAGGCAGGATTTGTGTGCCTAAGGAAGGCGAGTTGATTAGATTGATTCTTGAGGAGGCTCATTGTTCTCGATATTCCATCCATCCGGGATCAGTGAAGATGTATCATGATGTAACACTCCGGAAAATGGTAGGTTAAACTAGAGCCTAAACGTAAGGGTAAAGATCATAAAATGACTCCCCAAATGTTAGTGAGTCATTTAGGGTTGAAAAGAGGTCTATTTGAGTCAAGGCCAAGGCAAAAGGGCCAAGCCAAGGCCAAGGCTTCCCCTAGCTAGGAGCACACTGCCCTACCTTCATGAGTGGGACCATGGAACGTGGTTCACTCCACGACTCGTGAAGCCTCCTTGGCCTAGGAAAAATGGAAACCCAAAACCTTAGCCACTGACTCAACTTCACGGAAAGGACCACGACTCGTGGAGCCCTTCGTGAAGGAGACTTAGGCATGGGGGATAAGGGTATGAGGTAGCCTAGCTATTGCATCACCCTTCACGAGGGTGACCACGGATCGTGGTCATCACCACGACTCGTGAAGGGGTCCGTGAAAATGACTTGGGCGAAAAGGCATTGTGTTCCAAAATCAAGGAAACTGCCTCACCTTCATGGGCAGAACCACGGGTCGCGGTCCACACCACAGCTCGTGAAGGGTGGCTCATGGTCCCTGACGGGGGGCCATTAAATGAGGGTCAACTAAGTAATGTCCTTTTTAGTCCAATTAAAGTGGAGTTGTTTTGGGTATTTTTAGGGGAAGTATATAAGTTGTTTTTAAGTCAAAATCCATTATTCTAAGTCATATACTCAAACACCCAAATCAAATCAAAAACTTCCTCTTCTCTCAATATTTCTCTCTCTAAACACAAATAAGAAGGAAGGAGCCATTGAAGCTAGGGTTTGTGGATTCCAAAGGTTCTTCCCCAAATTTCTTGGAGTTTCTTAGTCAAGGTATGGATTCTTTTCATCTTTGGGTAGCTATAACCCAAAGAGCCCCTTCAAACTATATTTTAAGATTCAAAATCCCCCAAACCTAGGGTTTTCAATCTATTGTCATGGGTCTTCTTCCAAAATGTTTTTGATTGTCTAAGTATGGTTTATTATGGTTGATTATGATGATTTATGATTGGAATGTTGGAGTTTTGTTGAATTAAGATGAAAATCTCCCTTGGACCCATGATTCCCCCTTCTTCCTAAATTATGAACTATGGTATGACTTGATTGATGATGGGATCATGACAATTGATTATGTTTACATTGATTAAGTTGTTGAATCATGATATCCCTCTATTGTGGTAATTCTAGAAGTTAGGGTTGATCTTGATTCATAGCTTTGAAGGGCAATTTGTTATGGTTTATACATATTGATGAGGATTGTATATCACTACTAAAAAACTGCTAAAAAACGACGGAAGAAAAAGCGACGGACGGCGTCGCTCCAAAAAAGCGACGGACTAAGAGATGCCGTCCGTCGCTTTTTAATTAAAATAATTATTTTTAAAATTATGTTAGAAAAAGCGACGGACTGCATCTCTTAGTCCGTCGCTTTTTATTAAAAATAAT